>PVIR01016080.1:0-37146 GCA_004026965.1 Petromus typicus
TTTTTTTTTCTGAAGGAAAATAGAGTCAAGGGATTAAGTGCAGTGGCACATGTCTATAATCCTAGCATTCTAAAAGGCTGAGACAGGAAGACCAGAATTTCAAGCTCTGCCCGGATAACTTAATAATTTAGTAAGACTCCTCTCAAAATCAACAGAAAGTAAATAAATTTTTTAACTGGCTACAGTTGTAATTCTGCATAAAGGTTCTGAATTTATCACCAATATTACAAAAATAAGAAAGAAAGAAGTGGAGATGAAGGAAGGAAGAACGGGAGGGAAGGAGGAAGGTGGTAGGGGGATTGATGGAAAGAAGAAGGAAAAAAAGAAAGAGGGGAGGGAAAGATGAATAAAAAAATAGACTGGGGTGATATTATTTCAGCATTTATCAGCACAGACTTTCCTCTAACCTAGATTTGATGTATTGCCACTATTTCATTTAACTATCACAATGACAAACACATCCTTTACTATCTATAAAAGTTGTCAAGGCTTAATGTTGAAGGAGAATGAAGTAAGACTTGTAGCCCAAGGAAGATGCAGTGCATTCTCTACCTAGGACTCATTTAAAGATAAGGATTTCCTATCTGACTTAAAAACAAAATAGTCTAAAGCCCAGAAATCTGCACCCAAATAGCCTTTTTTTTTTTTTTTACCTTTAATATAGTGCAATGATTTTTCAAATTTCTGCATGAGTGGAAATTAGAATACAGAGGGATTTTAAGGGTGATGCTAGGGCTCATCAAAGGTAATTTTGAGTTAATGTGATGCTCACTTTGTGTGACTATTATGGAATCCAACAGTATTCCTAAGATATGATTCTTCTGTTTGGAAAGTTTTCTTCAACATTAATTCTGCCAACAAAATAGAATTTCTAAATGGTTCCTCAATTTTACATTCTCCCTCCCTCCTTGTTTCTGTCTTTCTCTGTGCCCACCCCACTCTCTTCTTTCTTTCTTTCTTTCTTTCCTTCTTTCTTTCTTTTTTTTAATTTTTATTTATTTATTTTTTTTAGACAGGCACTCGCTTTGTAGTTCAGGTTGGCCCTGAGCTCAGCCTCCAACTCACATCACAGCAATCCTCCTGCCTCTGCCTCCCTATTGCTGGGATTACAGGCATGAGCCACCACGCCCAACACTGTGGTATGTGGTACTGATTGTTGGTGGGCGTGAGTCTCCACGCCCAGTATGGTATGTGGTTGCCGGGATCGAACCTGGGTCCTCGTGCTTGCAAGGCAGATGCCGGAACCACTGAGCTAAATCCCTGGCCCCCACTCTCTCCTTTCTATCCTTAGAAAGAGAACTCAGTCCTCAGCCCTGGAGTAGATGCAGAAAGCCACCCATGACCCTTGAGGATCACCCAAGCAGCTTTCCTGTGGGTTTAATGTAGGGGGAGAGCCAACAGCCAGATGACTAGGAACTGCAGAAACCAATACCATCCATTTCATTTCTGCTTTTCAAAGTGGAGATCTCCTTGAGCCCATCATATGCATCCTGAATTTCCCAGCTTTTTTTCCAGCCCTATTTCATCTGTCACCACTTATACCCCTGCTCAGGTTCACAGTAAATGGTCTGTTTCTGTCAATGACTTTCATCTGTGTCGGGAAAAGGCCCATTAGACAAATCCAACGGGACAAGTTCAGAGAATTTGTCAGTTCCCGTCATGTTCAGGTCTGGCTGTGCAGTGGAGCAGGGACTGGAAACAGACTTGTCAGGACAGGAGGTCTTCCAGAAGAAGTTTATCTCAGTGGAGAGAAGCACATGAGGGGTGAAAACCAGCAAACTACTAGCACTTCAGCCTGGTGAGCTGAAGAGAACTGTCAGTGTTCAAGTTTAAATAAGTCAGTCTTTCTTCCCACAATGGGAATGGGGAGATAATGGCATATCACCGAGAGCATTTGGGATAAGCAGTAAGAGTCTGAAACAAACAGGAACCTATAACATCTCATCAATAGTTATTTTCAACCTATCAATAAGCACTAATTATTGGTAAGAGAAATCAAAACCACAGTCTCATGTCTCACTTTCATACACAGTACAAGAGAACTTCCACATCTTTCCATTACCAAGTTGAAGGAGGTCCATGCTCTCCCACCTGCTTCACATACCCGCCTCCCCTCCTCTCTCTCCAGTGTGCAGTGTCCTGGCTGCAGCCCAGAGCAACCCTTCAGTCCAAGAGTGTCTTCTGCTTTATCACTTCCTAGGACTTTATCATTCCTAACAACCTACAAGCATGCCACAACAGCTCCCATTTTTTTAAAATAAAAAAATCTTAACTCCAAATTTTTTTCCATCTGCCTCATTTTTCTGTGTTTCTTCTTAGCAAAATTCCTCTCTCAGCTTCCTTTTCTTTTGAACAAGCAAAAACTTCATCAAAGTGATCAGTGTGTTTCATATAACTGAAATTAATACTATTTCCCAACGTGACTCCCAGATACTTGCCTATGTTTTGAATGATGTGTGCCCTGCCCCACCACTGTAGGAGAAGCAATTCTTAAGACAGAAACTTTGAACTATTTACCATGTATCTCCAACTTCACACAATAGGTGCCCAATAAGTGCTTATTGAATGACCAAGTCATTCAATTGACTAATCACCATTGGGGGTTATTACAGGAATGTGCCTGAGATGACACCAGTGCATTAGTAAAAAATAAGAATAAAAATCTTTTGAGATGTATTTGTGTTATTAATTTAGCCTCATATTTTGAATAGTTTAGGAAGTGGTGCTGTCCATTCTCAGAAATTGGATGGCAAGACAAGAAAAAGGCAATTATTTATTTTAAAAGGCAATTATTTATTGAACATCTATTGTATAACAATTATTGAACCCTCAATTTCATGTGTTCTCCTTTACTTCTCACAACAATTTTATAAGACAGAAGCTATGACTACCTCTACTTTGCAGATGAAGAAACAGGCAAAAGAGAAGTTAAATAGCTCATTCAAACATGAAGGTGAATGAGGAAGCTTTGCAGTTTTGTAGTTCTCTTAGGCTGGACATTAAATGCTATCAGTTCACAGAAAATCATAGCAACTTGGCTAATACACAAGTTAATTCCCAAAATACAATACATTTGTTTTAGAATATTTGGGGTACTGTTTTCATTTTTAAGAGCCATTTAAAAGCAAATAAAGCACTGAAGCTCAATGTGACTTTATTGTTTGTTTGCTCTTCCAGGCATACTTGATATCAGTAGAGTCTTGTTATTATTATTCATGGACTACACATAATTGCAGAGAGGCTATCTTCCCAAGGGCCTAGATAACACACTGTCTGGCCAGGTAAATTTTCTCTTCAAATGAATCACAAATACTGTTTTAGCATAAGTATGCCTCACAGAGATCTGAAATTCAAACTTTGCTCTGCTTTTGCATTTCTATTTTCTAAATCGTAGACTCCTAAAACTGACCAAGTGCTCTGTTCATTCCCGCCCTTGGCTTCTCACACAACCAGTCAGGCTTTTCCAAGGAAGTAGAGACAGAAAAGAAGGGAGAGGGTCCTTCGGAAGGACTCTGAAAAGATAAAAACCCAGTGACCTGTTATTTTGCTTTTTATGAGGGAAGGGATTCTTTACCTTCAGACTTCATGGAGCTCCAGTCCCACAAGACTTTCTCTTTGCAGATCAGAAATAGAACAACTCTGAACACATCCCTTACCCTCTCTAACATCAGTTTCGCTGTCTGCAATGCACTGGTAGCCTTTGTTAGAAAGAAAACAGGTAAGACTCATTCCCATAGCCACAGGGCTTCATCTACACCTCCCTGAAGCCTCTGAAGAGAAACTGAAATGATTATGAAAAAGAAGCTATGTGAGGAGAAAGAGAGAAACTCTGGCTAAGTCCACCCATCTGTACCTGCGCAACTGCACAGAAGAGGGAGGAGATGAAGGGAAGGGGGACAGTGTGAAATGGACACGGGATTTGTTTTACCCACTTTCTTGTCTCTGAGTACAATGTCCAGCACTTACAGTTCAGAGAAGCAAAGTCTATTGGGGCTTAAATTTTCAGTCCATAATCAGAGGGCTCCAAGGCATGAAACAGATGAGGAAGGTCCTGCCATAAAAGACAGCTGCTGACATTACAGTGGCCAGAAACAGAGAGAGAAGGGAGGAGCAGACCTTCCAGGTCACACACCTAAGGACCTACCCTTCCAACGGGGACAGCATCATAACAGCACATTAGAAATAGTGCCTCATGACCGGCCACCTTCCAAAAGCCCTGCCTGAGCACGTGGGCTCTGGGGGAAGGGGACATTCCTGTTCTAAGTCATAACAAGGTTTCATACTGACCTGCTTTTATAACAAAAATTTTAAAAGCCAGATTTTGAGTTAAGAAAGTAAAAACTTGGTAAGTGGGGCAAGAGCAAGACTATAAATTACTTTCCGTGAAGTGAGTTTAAATGGTAACGTGAAATTCACACTATGTGAAGAAGAAAATATACAGACTGCGCAGCTTGAAGTTAGTATCAAATTAAAATTACAAGAAAAGTAACACCATCGATGCCTGATACTGGATATAATGGGTATTCTAGAGTAGGGCAGTGTTATGAACCAAACTGTGTCCCCTCAACTCATGCAGAGTCTTATCTGACTACCTGAGCATATGATGCCATGAAGGTGGGGTTTAATCTGTAGGATCATTGGAGCTTATAGGAGGAGGATAAGAAATGGAAAATAAATCTCTCTTGCTTCCCCTCTCTTCCTGAGGAAAGGCCATACAATCACAAAGGAAGAACATAGACACCCAAAATTTAAGGAGAGCACCCACTCTAGAATTATGTAGAATTGTGTCTGCATCCTGACCTTGGACTTTCAGCCTCCACAACTGTAAGAAAATCGATGGCTCAGTCTGTGGTAAGTTCTTACAGCAGCTCAACCTAAATTAGGCAGTAAGGAATGAAAATATGTTTGGAAATGTACCAAGGTACACACTTTGGAAGCCCTATTATGTGTAAAGGCTACAGTTGTTTAATATCAAGTAGAATATGGAGCAAGAAAGAGAAACAAAGTCAGTGCAGCGAATGGGCTAAAACAATCTAGTAATTGATGGGATAAATAACCAGGAATGATACCTCTTTTCCTCTTAAGGGCAGCCCTAGGTTTACCAAGCCTTTGGCACTTAATTTGGAAGCAAAGTTGAATTAACAAAGGAAAATGTGTAATACTATGAGAATATACAACATTCATTGGAGAGATTTAGATTCTAACTTTAAAACTCCAAGAACTTTGATCAGTTCACCTGTCCATTCTCATGATTACTTTGGATATAAGGTGGGGAAGGAACAGTCAAACAGCACTTCTTGTTCAACGTTCATTCATTCAAAGCATCATATTAGAAGACAAGAGGATCTCAGACTTGAAGAATTTTCTCCTATTCAAGAGCAGATGGTTCTGTAGGAGCAGTGTCAGAAAGACAAAGCAATACAAAATTGAGTTTCAAAAGATGTTGGTTAAATGTTGCAAGATTATATCTCATATCAGTGGTACACACTATTGAGGAAAGGCAGGAAAAGCGATACAGCAAGACAGGTGGAGGTGGTAGGCTTAAAGGAGTAGCCAGGGAAGATTCACCTGGAAAATGACATTTTAGCTAAAACCTGAAGGAATTTGAGGAGCAGCCTGTGAAGCTCTCCGGAGGGAGGTGCTCCTAAAGAGCTGAGCTCTGAGGTGGGTACGTCCCTCCCTATACTCAGAAGAAACCAAAGATGGACCATCACCTCAGGACAGAAGGAGGAGAAGGAGGACATGATAACAGAGAAAAGAGGAGTAGGAGAGACCTGCATAGCATTCCACAGACTCTAGTGAGGATTTTAATTTTTATTTTGAGTTGCTGAGCTTTTGGGGTTTTTTTTTAAAGAATTACTCTGGATCCTGGAATAAGACTGAAAAGCAAAGGTGGGAATGGCAGAAGCAGGGAACGAGGTAGGAGGAACTTTGACAATCTAGATAAAAGAGGGTGGACTGGACCACCTCTACCTTAGTGGCGTAGGTAGCACATCAGATTGTAAGTATATACTTCAGAAGCAGAGTCAGTAGGACTTGATGTTGGCCTGTATGTAAGGTCTGTATGGGGAGTCTCCCCACTAAACACCCGTAGTTTCAGCACTGGTCTTGCTGCATGACATCTTCTGCTAGAAGACCTCAATTACTTGGCTTATCCAGTTGGCATCAGGATCCTCCTGGCCTCTCAAGTCTTCCCCCACCACTTCCATTATGATTTGGACTCATAGTCAGTCCATTACTATGGTTTCTAGTGGCTCTCATCCCCATTCTCAGGCCCAGTGTGGGTCCATTCCATAGCCTCTCATCTCTGCCATTCCATCTCTGAGTAGAACAATACCAAGCCAGGGGAACTTAAGGGAAAGTCTCAGCCCATCAATTCAGCATGAAAAGGAGCAGAACAGCATAGTCAGCCATTGAAAATTAACACCATTTTAGCTTTTTACCAACTCACTTCTAGACTTCAGGACATTTCAGGTTAAAATGGGACTTATACAGTTGTTACTTGAGAACAAGAATGCATAAGAAATCTAAAGACAGTGTTAGTCTTATGTATGAATCATTAAGCAACATAGAAAGGAAAAAAGAGACAAGAATAAAGAGGCAACAAAATAGAGTAAGATTGATTCTTTCCTATTAGCTGTTTTACATTAACTGGAAGTGAGTTAGTGCCATATGCTATACTACTTGCTTTACTTTTAAAAATAATTCAACCTATCTATCCTTTGTATACCACTTTGACTTAAAATAGGACTTTTAAAAAGTAACAATTGAAGAAAAGTCCTCTCAGTTAATAAGACAAAGCAAACTAAGTCTAACCAAACTATTTGTAGGATTAAAGAAAATACATCACATGAATACATGCTGGCATAGTTGATGCAGCAGGTCCTGATTTCCTGCTTGTCAGATGCATGATGGGGATTTCCAGACACTTAGAAATGCTGGGGGCTGTGTGTGCACGTGTTGTTGTCTTAAAGGATCTAATAATGTGATTCTCACATGTGGAAATTTTCCACTGACTTCAGCCTGAACCACCTCAAAGACTGTGCTCAGGCAATTTCAAGGCATACTTCCAACCCCTGGTGGAATACATTACAAGATGTGATGAAGTAGTTATTTTCTTGGGCTTGTTGTATTTTTTATTCCTCCCACAAACAAAATGCAAACCATCACAAATTAAATGGATTCCTCAAGGTCCTAAGGAGGCTTCTCATTCCATTTTTGTACATTCAGCAGTAGTGTCACCACCAATATTAAAGGGCCAGCCTCATATGGAGAATTACTTTACCAATACAGTATGAATGGGAAACACAGAACTTGAGGGTTTCTCTATGAAGAGATGTGGGTAGAATAAAGAGCTATGGCAGCTGAGCAGCATCATCAGTCCTTTCTTAACTTCTTTACAGATTGAATATCCTTTAACTGAAAGTGCTTGAGATTGAAAGTACTTCAGATTTCAGAGTTGTTCAGATTTAGGAATATTTACATAGACCTTCCCAATTGAGCATCCCTAACCCAAAAATCCAAAATGCTCTGAAATCTAAAGTTTGTTGAACATTGTGTCAGCATTCAAAAAGTTTTGGGTTTTGAATTAGGGGTGTTCAGCCTATGTGTATCTCCCTGAAGTCTTCTAGTTGCCTAAAATGGCAGGTTCTCTAAATTCTAGATCTGTTGAAACTACTCATTTCCCTTCCCTCCGTCCTAACTATCACAATAATCTTTTCAAAAAGCTACTATGGTGATACGCTCTTCCACAAGACACTCTTTTTCAATTATGCTTTTGATGATTCACATTTACTTATTTTTATTTATTTTTCCTGTAGGGATGAAAAATGTCCATGTTCATTGTCAACTAGGGTAATGAGTATGGGTCTTTTTATTTTGAGTGATGGTCCTATGTGTAGTTATTAAGCTTAATTGTATCAGCTTTTGGCCTGCAAGCTATTAAGGGGGGTTAGTGATGCATACTTCTGAGTGGGGTGTAGAGGTGTGACCTTGGGTACATAGTTCCTCATTCCTTCTTCTCTGTCACACTATCCCCCTGCTATGCTTTTTGACCACCATGAACTAAACACCTTTGCTCTGCCATGCCCTTTCACCATATTTCTTCCATGGAGCCAACTGACCATGGACGGAATCCCCTGAAACGCTGAGCCATATTAAACCTCTTCTCCTCTATTTTGTGGCTGTAGGGTATCATGTCCCATTGTGGGGACATCTAACTAATACACTGTGGGACTAGGCATTTAGAACTCAAAACTCTGAAACTATACCTAGATAACATGGTCAACTTGTCCAACAGTGGGAAGAGTGCATAGGGCCAATGAAAATCATAATTTAGTCTTGTTTCTACCTTCTCCCTTGCTCTAGATTTCACCCAGAAGCAAAAGAGTATGTCTGACAATTATTCCTCACTTCCTACCTTTCCACCTAATCTAGAAGCTAAAGGAAGAAGGTGGGCCAGTGATTTTTCCCTCTTTGACTGCTGCCACCATCTTTTCAGATAAGTTCCTAACCCTCACTTTACCTGCCTGTTCACAAACATGATGATGGTCAACTCTAGGAATATGTGGCTACTGTCATCCTTCATGTAGAATGTATCCTGGCTTAAGAACATTAGCCAGTATGCTACTTCTCAGTGTCTGTGCTTGTGTCAAAAAAGAAAATATGAATAGTAGATGACTTATACAAAACAAAAATCTTGACAGCCTGGCCACAGAAATTAATAGGCTCCACATTCTTTCATATACCTCTGGCTAGAGAAATAACTGAAGCCAGAAGTTATAAGCTTCAGTGAACAAATTAATGAGAAAACTTCAACACTTGGGAGACAGTCAGTGTAGTTTGCATAGACATATCTTTTGGTTAGAAATTGCATCTTGATGGATAGATATACCAGTTGCCATAATTTAAGTCAAACCAATCCATTGTATCTTAAAGATGAGTCTTAGCCTGTTTCTACAAAAATGTTTCCTGCTGTATTAAAAAGTTTAAGAGCTTTAAAAGCTATTGTCTTATAACCTTGAAATTATACTTGTTTGTTATAGTAAACTACATAGATTAAAGTTCGTTGTAAAAATTTGCTATTGAACATTGTGGTTTATAGGAGAAAACAGCATGTATGACTTCTTGTAATCTGTTTATCATCAGAGGTTAACATGAACCACCAATCTTGTGGTAATTAACACAGCATTAATTCACTGTTCCACTGTCTAATCTACTCAACTAAAATAAAAGGGCTGAGCATTATCTCTTAAAATTAAGAACATAACTAAAGGAATTATTATTCATAAATATTTATTTTACAAGTATAATGAAAGTGGTGAGAATAAAGTATCCTTTTTAAAAAATGGAACTTGTCTGCCATGTTACTAACAAGATGCTAGAGATTCCAGTTTTCATTTCAGAAAATGATATCCTCTGAACTTTAAATAAACAAGAAGGAAAATTGAAAAGTTAAAAGAAAATCATTTGAATAACAATTTCCATGGCAAGATGACTACAGTGAAATCATGATCATGAAGGGCTATACACAAAAATACCTGCCTGGTACAGAGGGTGCTGTTTTGGTTACCTTCTTACTGCAGTGACATAATGCCCAACACCTACAAGTTAAAGTATGAAAAGTTTAGTTCAGATCATAGTTTATAGATGTTTTAGTCCATAGTCAGTTGGCTACAAGGCAGGGTAGCATAGCAGAACGGATCACAGAAGAGAAATAGTCCATGGCAGGGTAGTCAGGAGGCAGCAAGCCTTCCTTTTTTTATCCCATCCAGTTTTGAGTGTCACTACCCACACCCATGGTGGACCCTCCCATTATCCACATTCAGAACAAGGCCAGGGATATTGGGCTTTTCAAGAGTAGATTAGTTCCTTGTACAGTAAATAGTTAGGAAAGAGAAAGCTTGGTCCCTCCTTGCTCTCTTGCTTCCTGTGTCACCAACTGACCACCCTCTTTGGATGTGCCCACTTCCCTCCTTCTTCTGTACCATGTTGTAGTGCAAGCAAAGGGGCCCGTGATAAATGGCTGCAAGATCTTGTGAACTAAGTAAATCTTTACCCACCCCTATATAGTTTGTTATAAAAACATACAATAGACTAAGATAAGGTGTGTTGTTTCTTCTCTAATTTGTATCACCTTTTGTTACTCCTTCTAAGTCCTTTCCCATTCCATTATCATGAGTCTGCTTTTGAATGATTATGCTGTTTTCCCACAACATTTTTCTTCTTCTTCTCCTCCTCCTCCTCTTCCTCCTTCTTCTTCTTTGTCTTCTTCTTCCTCATCTTCTTCTTTTTCTTCTTCTTCTTCTTCTTCTTCTTCTCCTTGAATCATGAGTTATACTCCCTAGACTTTCCCTGCACCCTCCTTCTGTTTATTTATATTTCTTTAGTGCACTGTCAAAACTATATCCAGCTGCCCCTCTAAGGAGCAACTTAGTGTAGAGAGGGCAGGTTGTAGATCTTCTCAAGCCATCAGCTACTGCAGGGTTTCCTGAGCTGTAAGGACCCTCCCTGTCCATGTAGCATTCTGCTGCAGACAACCCACAACCCTTAATTCAGAGAGATTCCAGTGGGGCCCATGGTGGTGGTTAATACTCTCTCTTGCACCCACATCCAAGTTGATCAGGCCTTTGCAGGCTGACATTAGCTCATGTTTTACTAATATTTCTCCTCTCAGTGCTGTTTCCACTTCCTTCCCTTCTCAGGGGTTGATCTGATGGGCATCTTGCTCTGGAAACTCTACTGCAATATCTGCTCTGGGCAAATCAGGGCAGCTATCTTGTATTTCAATCTTTTCATAGGTTTACTGCCAAATAATCTATTTGACCAATAAATCCAGAAGAAATAAGAATACCTGGAAACTCGTTAGACTTTCTCAGTGGTGCTCACTAGTTAAACCTTTAGAAATCAAAGCATTTTTTCAAACAGGACCTTCTATGAAGCCACAAAGCAAAATAAAATGGTTCAATGAAGGTTTCATGGCAGGCTCCAGTATCCAAAAGAGATGAAAATCAGTAGATCAAATAGATCAGTGCTTATCAACCCTCACCAAGCATCAGAACCCACTGAGGACATTTGAAAATACAGATATCTGGGTTTAATTTAATTGATTCGGTTTCAACAATGTCAGCGTCCTTCAAGTGAATCATAGGTACCTCAGGCTGACAACCATTGAATTCATGAGATCAAGGCCTTTCCACTTGCTATAGTTCTCTGGTTCCACAAGACTGTCCTTTCTCAAGAGAAATGTACACAGTTAAAACATTGCTTTTTCCAAAGATAGAGAGCCAACTCTGGAAGACAACATTATTTTTTTAATTCCCTTATGTAATATCACTGTTATGTTCTCTTCTAAAATTAAATGAAATCATAAAACCACTGAAGTCTTCATTGACCTCCCTTAACTCCTACTGCTCTTGCCTCCTTTTTTTTTTCTGTTGACAAACATCTTAGGATTCATCCCTAAACTTTCCTAAAAGCTAATTATAGAGGCCATCGACCTGTGTGTGTTGGGGGGTGGGAGGGTTTCACCAATGTAGTCTCACCTTATCTGGACTTGCAAATAGCCACTTCTACAAGAGGTTTCAGTAAGATTCCTGACTTTGTTGTTACTCAAATGACTATTTTTCAAAGCCATTTTGCTCAGACTCCTTTCTGCCCCTCTCAAGCTGGAAACAGATACTCTGAATAATTGGTGGCCTGACTGTTGTGGTTTGTTAGGAAGTTCTAGAATATATGTTGATTCCTATATTTATTTCAAGCCCAGGCAAACTGAAAATTTATATAATTGCATTTTCTGTAGTTGTTTGTAAAAACTACCCATTTGTTAGAATGTGGGTGGTTCTATTCACAGGTGTCCTATAGAACAGTTGATATTGATTTTTGTTGGTGCTGCTGCTAAAGTAATGCTACAACAGTTTGACAATGTTCAGAATTATTTATGACCATTTAGTATTCAGGGCCTTCTCACTCTTAGACAACTGATTTCTTTATTGATAGGAAAGCAGGGCTCCTGGTCCCTCCTTTTGGTGAAAGTCCCTTTTAGAAAAACTTCATGTATACCCAATGATCTCATCTGCAGCTTGACTGGAGATCTAATGACAGAATGGTCAAAAGAGTGCCAACATAAAAGGCTTCAATTTTCACTGAAGAGTGAAGAAATTTTGTTTACCACACTCATTGGTGAGTTTGTGGAGTCTGTCCAGCATATCGGATCCTGGACTCTTGCAGAGTTCAAGCGTGAAGGAGTTCGCTGAGCTCAATTTAGGCATTACAGCCAGAACCTCGACAGGTGACAACAGCTATCTCCCTGTGACTAGTCAACGCTGTTCCATGAGCTACTGCTCATATAATCTACAGGGGACAGAAGATTCACACCATGAAAGGCCTTTTTGGTATTGTTTTGCTTTTCTTTTTTATTTTATTTTATTTTATTTTTGTCATTGTTGCTGCTATTGTTCTTTTCTTTCTAACATCTCTTTCATTCTGCATTTTTCTACTATCTCGTTGCTACATCTGTCCAATTTTGGGTTTTTCTTCTCTGAACTGCTTTTATTGTTACAGGAGAGGGAAAATAGTTTCCTATTAGCCTGTTGCTACTGAGTACCTCTATTCTTTTGTTCTTTCATCCTCTCTTGTCCTCAGTAAGTATCAGTTCCCAGAAGTTAATGCATTTTAGTCTTCCCCAGACATCAGGCCAGAAATTAAACCAAAAACATGAGCAATAACAACAACAAAAAGAAATGAGAAAAAATTAAAAACTCAGACACAAAGATCATTATCACAGGGAAACCAGGAAAAATGAGAATGGAGCAAACTGAAGCTTAAACACCAGTGCTCTCTCAGCCAGAATCAAAAGAGGTTCTAGTAAAACTGAAATCAGAAATAATTTCTCAGGTAAAAATGGAAATAGTGTTAAAGTGGAAGATATGATTAATAACACTAAAGAAGAGATCAGGAACATGATAGAATCTCAGATTACAAAAGTAATGGAATCTAAACAGTTTCAAACAAATTTCCAAGAGATAAAAAATTCCAATAAAAGTTTGAAAAATAGGATGAATGACTATGAAGACCAAAATATCAGAGCTAGAAGATGTGATTGCAGCCAATGAACAGGAGAGGAATAATTTGTGGAAAACAGCAAAGGACCATGATAAATAAACCCAGAAGCTCCTAGATGATGCAAAGAACATAAGACTCTGATTGGAGTCAGTGAGGAAACAGGAGAAACTGCCAAATATACATACATACATACATACATATATTTATATATATCTAAAATAACTTCACAGATGTAATGGCAGAAAACTTCACAGGAAAAGGAAAAGAATCGGATATACAGATAAATGAGGCATACTGGATTCCAAGTGGCCATGATATAAAAGAATCTATACCTACGCATATAACAATCAAGATTTCAGAAACCCAACAGAAGAATGAAATATTGGAAGCAGTCAGAGAGAAAGAAATAAATCACATACAAGGGAGAGCCCATTAGAATCACAGCAGACTTCTCAGCACAAGCATTCAAGTCAAGGAGAGCCTGAAGTGAAGTTTCCCAAACCCTAAAAGAAAACGATTTCCAACCTAGATTGATGCACCCTGCAAAACTAGCCTTCAAAATCTATGGAAAATAAGAGTTTCATGACAAAGCACACCTTAAAAACTTCACAAATACAAAACTTGTACTCAAAATATTCTAAAGAATATCTTGGAACAAACCAATGAATGTCACAATTCCATGAGACCTAGAAGAGGGAACTCATCAGGCAAGGCAAGAAACTAAATGGAAAGAGGGAAAAGCAAAGAAAGAAAGAGCCAAGAACAGGAAAGCATAATGACAGGGCTAAAGTAGTATATATCAGTAATAACTATTAATGTCAGTGGTTTCATTGAGCCAATTAAAAGACACAGACTGGCAGAAGGGATAAAGAAGCAAGATTCAACTGTATGCTATATACAAGAAACACACCTAATTCAGAAAGAAATCCTTAGACTTAAAGTAAAAGGATGGAAAACAATTCTCCACGGGACAGGAAACTACAAAAAAGCAAAAAGGACTATCTTATTTGCAGATGAATTAGTTTTCAAACCAGAACTAATTAAGAGAGACAAAGAAGGACACTACATCCTCATTCAGGGAACAACCCAAGAAGAAAGGATGACATTCATAAATATTTATGCACCAAATTCTAGTGCACCCAACTGTATTAAAAAAAAAATGTTAATCGACATGGAAATCCAGATAAGCACTAAAGCACTAGTAGTGAAGGAATCTCAATACACAACTGTCACAGATACACAGATCAACTGGACAAAAAATCAATAATGAAATACTTGAACTAAACCAAATTTTTGAACAAATGGATTTAACAAATGTCTACAGAGTATTTCACCCAACAAAGTCAGAATATACACACTCTCAGCTGCTCATGGGTCTTTCTCCAAAATAGACCACATGCTAGTTCATGGAGCATGTTTGAGTAAATGCAAAGGAATTGAAGTGATCCTCTACATACTTTCAGATCACAGTGCCTTGAAATGGAAGTTCAACAGCAAATAAAATTTCAAGATCCTCACCAACACATGGAAATTGAACAGCACTCTCCTGAGCAACCAATGGGTCACAGAAATGAATAAACAGTTTCTACAATTAAATGATAATGCCAAAACAATGTTCAGGAATTTATAGAACAGAATGAAAGCAGTTCTACAAGGGAACTTCATAGCAGTGAATGCTCATACTAAGAAAACAGAACAAGGTCAAATAAATAACCTAATGTTGCATCTCAAACTACTAGATAAAGAGGAGCAAGATAAACCCAAAGTTCATATAAATGAGAAAATTAATAAGGATTAGAGCAGAAATTAATGCAATGGAAACTAAGAGAATGATAGAAAAAAATCAACAAATTAAGAGTTGGATTTTTTAAAAAAATATAAAATTGACCAAAAAAAAAAAAAAAGAAGAAGAAGAAGAAGGAAAAGGCCCAGATCCATGAAATCTGAAATGAAAACGGGGAAATCACCACAATCCAGTAGAAATTCAGAGGACAATAGAGACCTACTTGGAGAACTTGTACTCCATTAAGGTGACTCCATTAAGATGGAGTACAAGAAGTACAGAAGAAATGGATAGATTCCTAGACACATATGAACTTCTAAAGTTTAATGAAGAAGATATAAAAATGTTAAACATACCAATATCAATATGTGAAATTGAAAATGTAATTAAAAATCCACCAACAAAGAAGTCAAGGTCCTAATGGCTTTATTTCTGAATTCTACAAAACCTTCAGAGAAGAGTTAATGCCACTCCTCCTCAAACTCTTTAATGAAATCAAAACAGAGACAATAATCCCAAATTTGTTTCTGGAAGCAACCAGTACATTGATCCCAAAAGCAAAGAAAGAACCAACCACAAAAGAGAACTATAGGCTAATCTCCCTAATGAACATTGATGCAAAAATCTTCAATAAGATATTAGCAAACAGAATACAAAGAATCACCAAGAAGATCATACATCCTGACCAAGGTGGATTTATCCCAGGGATGCAAGGATGGTTCAATATATATAAATCAAAAATGTAATATAGTACATTAACAGATTCAAGGATAAAACCAAAAGGGTCATCTCAGTAGATGCAGGAAAAGCATTTGACAAAATCCAATACTCACTCATGATTAAAACACTAAAGAAAATTAGAATAGATGGTCTTTATCTCAAACTTAGAAAAGAAATTTATGAGAAACCAATAGCCAGTATCATAGTAAATGGTCAAAAACTGAAACCTTTCACACTAAGATTCAGAACAAGACAAGGATGTCCACTATCACCACTCCTGTTCAATGTAGTTTTTAGAAATAGCCACAGCAATTAGACAAGAGAAAGAAACAAAAGGAGTAAAGATAGATAAGGAAGAAGTTAAACTATGATTATTTACTGATGACATGATACTCTATATAGAAGATCCTAAAAACTTAGCCAAAAGATGGCTAGAATTAATCACCAGTTGCAGTTGCATAGCAAGATACAAGATCAACACACAAAAATCAATAGCCTTTGTATACACAAACAAAGGACTCACTGAAAGAGAAATCAAGGAATCAATTCCCTTTACAACAGCATCAAAGAACTGAAATATCTAGGAATTAACCTAACAAAGGAGGTGAAAGATCTCTACTCTGAAAACTACAGCATTCTGAAAAGGGAGATTGAAGAGGATATCAGAAAATAAAAAGACATGCCTTCTTCCTGGATAGGAAGAACCAATACTGTAAAAATGGCTATAGTCCCACAGCTACTATTTAGATTAAATGCAATCCCAATTGAAATCCCAACAGCATACTTCACAGATCTAGAAAAGTAATCCAAAAATTCATCTGGAACCACTAGAGACCTAGACTAGCAAAAACAATTCTAGGCAACAAGATCATGGCAGGGAGTATCACAATCCCCCATTTGAAATTATACTATAAAGCCACTACGAGAAATTAAAAAAAAAAGCATGGTAGTGGCAAAGTAACAGACCTGAGGATCAGTGGAACAGACTAGAAAATCAAGAAACAACCCCAGATATACTAAGCCACCTCATCTTTGACAAAGGAACAAACACCCTCAATAGAGGAAAGATAGACTCTTTAACAAATGATGCTGGAAAAACTGGCATTCAAATTGCCAAAAACTAAAGCTATATCTATCTCCTTCTCCATGCATCAAACTAAAATAAAAGTAGATTATAGACCTAAATATTAAAACAGAAACACTAAACCTGCTGGAAAATAGGCCAGGTAGAATTCTTGAAGACAATGGCATAAGGAAAGACTTTATGAACAAAACAGCAGCATAAGGATAAGCAGAATCAACAACAATCAGCAACTTACTAAAAAGCTTCTGCACAACAAGAGAAACCACCAACAGAGTGAAAAGACAACTTACACTATGGGGAAAAAAATTTACCAGCTGTATTTCAGACAAAGGACTACTACCTAGAGTTATAAAGAACTTTAAAAAAATCAGCCCCCCAAAATTTAAAGACCCTGTTCAAAAATGGGCACCTGAAATGAACAGACATTTTTCAATGAAGAAGTAAAGGCAGCTAAGATCAATGAAAAAATGCTCAAAGTTCATTAGACAGATGCAGATGAAAACACCACTGAGATTTCATCTCACTCCAAAAAGAATGGCTGCTATCATGAAATCAACCAACAACAAATTCTGGCAGATCTATGAAGAAAGGAACCCTCTTCCACTGTTGGTGGGAATGTAGACTGGTGCAACCACTATGAAGATGAGTATGAAGATTCCTTTAAAAAGTAAGATTCAGAGGTGGTACTGAGCCTACCTTGCAAGAAGAAGGGCCTGCATTCAATCCCAGTACCACCAAAAAAAGACTCAAGGTCTCATTTGATCCTGTTATTTCCCTGCTAGGTATATAAAAGAATTTAAAAGAATCATACAACAGTGACATGTGTGCACCCATGTTTATAGTGGCTCAGTTTGTGTGAGCTACATCTTGGAAACAGTCCAAATGCCCATTGACAGGAGACTTGATAAAGAAAATGTGTTTTTTTTTTAATAAAATGAACTATTACTCAGCCACAAAGAATGATAAATTTGAGTCATTTATATTCAAATGGATGTACCTTGAGGATAGCCTCATAAGTGAAATAAATAGGACACAGATGTGTAAATAATGTATCTTTTCTCTAGTATGAAAAACTGAAGATGTAAATGAATACCAAAATATATGATAGGTAGTGTGAAATAGGGGGGAAATGTGCAAAAGGAAAAGGGAACGAGCAGGTAGAAGAAAGTAAAGGCGGAAAAAAAAATTGATAGTTAAAGAAAAGGAAACAAAGCTTATCTATAGAATGTGGGGGTTATTGTGGGGGTAGGGGAAAGGGGAAAAATGAGAATCAAGATGTGTCATGTACAGGTACAAATTCTCAATGTTAAATGTGATTATAATGTATGTATAAAATATACCAATAAAAGCAATAAAAAATAAAATCTGTATACTGATTTCCATAGTGATTTTTTTTTTCTTTGAGACAGGGTCTCGCTTTGTAGTTCAGGCTGGCCCTGAGCTCACTATGTAGCCCAAGAAAGCCTCAAACTCACAGCAATCCTCCTGCCTCTGCTTCTCAAGTGCTGGGATTACAGGCATGAGCCACCACGCCCAGCATTGTGGTATGAGGGGCTGATTGGTGGTGGGCGGGACTCACCACACCCAGCATTGTTGTATGTGGTTACTGGGGCATCAAAACTGGGCCCTTGCCCTTATAAGGCAGGCGCTGAAACCACTGAGTTAAATCCCCAGCCCCTCCATAGTTATTTTAAAAGCAACATTTCCACCAATGATGTAGAAAGGTTCCTTTTCCCCCACAGCCTTGCCAGCATTTGATATTTGATTTCTGATGATGGTCATTCCTTCTGGGATAAGATGGAAACTCGGTGTTGTTTTAATTAGCAATTCTCTAATGGCCAGCAATGTGGAGGATTTTTTTGTGTGTATTAATTAGCCATTTGTACTTCTGTGAAGTGTCTATTCATTTCAGGTGACTATTTTTTTGATTGGGTCTTTTATTTGGGGGAGTCTAATGTTTTTGAGTTCTTAATATATTCTAGATATTGATTGTCTTTTCATTCCATTTGGTGGCTTCTTTTGCTTCTTCTTCTTTGAAGAAGATTTTTAATTTCATATAATCCCATTTGTTGATTCTTGGTACTATTTCCTGTATAGCCAGGGGTCTGTTGAGACAGTCTCTTTCCTACACTTATGACTTCCAGAGTTTTACCTATTTTATCTTCCAGCAGGTTAAGTGTTCATGTTTTAATATTTAGTTCTTTGATCTGCTTTGATTTTACTTTGGTACCTGGTGAGCAATATGGGTCTAGATTCAGTCTGCTGCATGTGGACAGTCAGTTTTCCTGACACCATTTATTAAAGAGGTTACCTCCTCCAGGGGATGTTTTTGGTCCCTTTATCAAAAATCTACTAGTTGAATATGCTTGGGGCTATTTCTGTCTCCTCTATTGTGTTCCATCGATCCTTGGGTCTGTTTTTGTGCCCGTACTATGCTGCTTTTATCACAATAGCTTAGTAATACCATTCAAGTCCAGTATTGTGATGCCTTCTGCTTTGTTTTTTTTTTACCTAGCTCTGCTCTTCTGGGTCTCTCCTGGGTCCATGTGAATTTTAGGATTGTTTGTTCTGTCTTTTGATCTTGAAATCTATGATTTCATATATATGTTTCAGAAAATCAGTTGTGTCAACAGAAAAGTGATTGGTCTAGAGTCATTAGAAAGACAAAGAACTACTAGAACTATCACTAGGTCTCCTGATTGAAATCATGCACATTAACTTGCATGGTAACTATTTGTTAAGTATCTACTACCACCTGGGCACTGTTCCAGTTGCTAGAAAACAGTAACAAACAAGAAAATGAGATTCTTGCTCTCATGGAGCCTACCTTCTTGATAATTGAAACAAATCATGTTTGTGAAGGTTAATAAGTAGGAGTATTTTAGATAGCAATAGGTGACATAGGCAGGTAATGTGTGAATGGACAGTCACTGGAATGGTGTAGGGGATATAAATATTAGATAAAATGATAAAGCACAGCCCTCTCCCCCAGAGGGAAAGAGTTGATACCTAAACTAATCACAAATGTTGAACAGAACAAAACTGGGCTGGTGATGTAGTTCAGAGGAAGTGTTTGCCAAGCACACATGAGGCCCAGGCTTCAATGAGGAAAGAATGACAGGGAGACAGGGGAACAGAGAGAACAGAACCTAGCAGAGATCAGTAAGAGTAACATCCCAGGCAGAGAAAATTGAGGTATGTAAACTGTGCAGAGGAGAGAGCTAGGAATTGTATTCATGAATGTACAATAACAGTATAGACACAGTAGATGGGTACTAAAGGACACAGTGTCAGTGGATATGAGTCCTAACCAATAAAAACGTAAGTAGAAAAACAATCATAGATTTTCCCATAGGAGAATGGTTATGGTAAAAGCTAAATCCAAAAAAAGGCCCTTGAAGTGTGCCCTCTGTCCCTAATGCAACGAAAAATTATATTTGTGGCAGTTCTGGAAGCAAACACCCCCAAAGCTCATCAATGCCACTCTATCAAAAGAACCTGAAGGGGAACACTAAGAAGTTATCTACTGAACTAGCAACAAATGGAGAGATTGTCTTTCACATGGTTAATGGGCTCAGGGAGAAGAATTCCAGCAGATAACATGATAACCAGATTCAGCTGACAATTTGCTTCGAGTAAAATGTCGGACTTGTAAATAATTTTAAAATAGTGTATTACTCAGTTGCAGTATGTCCTTTAAGAAATTTTAATTGATACAATCCATATTTCTCAAACACTAGCTTCCAGTCCTCATGAAAGCAGCCATAGGTCTAAACAAAAAGCTGTGTCCCAGTCACAGTCTGTGAAGCCATTACTAAGGAGTGACTGAAGCCACAGCTCGAAATCCAATATTATGACATTATCCTAGTAGCCAGGAAGTAGCCACTGTGACAGCATGTGACAAAGAAACACGCAACCAGTTCAGTTCAGCTCTTTTTGCTCAAGGGCACTGAAAAGCTGAGGTTTCAATCTGCTCATCAGAAACAATCACCATGCACATCAACTCCACATTTTGGCTGAAAAATGGATAGTCTACTTGGTATCTGCAAAAAGCTGAGCATTACAGAGAAAGGAGAAGGAAAGGGAAGGTGGAGGGGACATAGCAGTTACCTAAATTGGGGTTTGTGTCACCTTGAAGAGATGCCACAGGAAGTGAGGGTGGGGGTCTCTCTAGACACACACAACTCTCAGTAATGTAACCAAAATCCCTTTCACCCCCACATGGTGTCAGGAGGAGAAGAACGGAGACGTTTCTGCTGTGGGATGAGCCCTGTGTCCCCTTTCCCAGGCCCGTGGCTGTCCCCCTGGGTGTTGCAGACACAGGCCCCTGGCTGCCCCTTTGTGTCTTCCCATCCCTCCCCAAGCCTGCACTGTGGGGCTCATGGCCCATGGCCTCTCTGACTCAGATGAACTTTTCATCAAAGGAGACCAGTCGCTGTCCCACTCACAGTGCTGGGAGACACAGCAGCCAAACCCCCGGGGTGAGATAAAGCTCTGTTCTTTTTGGTTGAAAACTGTGGAGAAGAGGTTGAGGCTATTTTCCCTGTTCAAATTGAGAGCCGTTCTTTTTCTTCTTTTCTTTCTTTTCAGAATTGACATAGATTATGAAGACATTTTAAATTGCCAGCATGGTAGCTCTGCTTTGGGAAATAAACTAACACAATGAGAGAGTAAGGGCGTCCCTGAGTCCTGGACTGAATTCGGCTGGATGGTTGTTTTTAACAGTTAATATGTTTCTAGCATATATGCATTGATTTTATCCCTTACATCTTAGATGCTAAATAATCTGCATAGCTCTTAATCCTGGATAGATTTAAAGATAATAGATAAAGATGCATTATTCATAAATGTTGTACAGCAGGACATCCACTGTGCAACTGCTAATCTGTAACACCATCATTTTCATATTCATCTGTTATTAGTTTGTTTAAGCCAGAAATACTTGGAATGTTAATTTTTCACATCCACCCTTATAACAAAATAACAGTTCCTCCTTCTGATGCAACCATGGAGACTGAGGGAGGATAAACTCCTCATAAACTCACTCATAAAGGCGTGTGTACGTGCAGCTCGGCGCTGTTATTGACCATCAAATTGGTTTCTAGCCTGTCTTTGTCCCAAGGTCAATTAGACTCAGGTTCTACCTTTTTTTTCTTCATGCAGGGAAGATTTCTTCATGGGTAAGTTTATTTAAATTCCTTTGCAGATATTGAACCAAACCTGCTCAGGCTGCAGCCTCCTGGGGCCTTTCATTCAGGATTAAATATAAATAAATACCAATATAGGGTAACTTCTGATGAAACATACACTCCGATTGTATGGCTCTTAGAGCCTCTGCTTTCTGTAGAAAAAACTCACAGTGGTTGAAAAAAAAAAAAAACCTTTGCCACAAAAGGGAACAGATTTGTAAATTGCTGTCTGTGACCCTCCTGGGACTTAATAGCACAAGGCAAAGAATAGCTGATCTTGGCAAAGAAAGCAGGAGAAATAGAACTAACCACAAAGTCAGCTCCCCTTAAAATTTCAGCTGTAAACCTCCTGTGAAGTTTAAGAACTCAGAACACGTTACTGTCACCTTGTGTCTTACTAGCAGAAAGTAGCATGGCTCTTTTTCACCAGCAACGGGTCCCTGACTCCCCACCCAGGGAAAGACGAACCACAGGATCACTCTTTCCGGTGCTTTCACCTTCCCTTCCCTGTTGAGTGTACAGGAGAGAAACCAAAAGGCCAACCAGACTTGTCGCTATAATGACGATTCTTGCTACCACGCTGACTCAGCCTCCTGCACACAGCGGACTGTGGATGCTAGACAGCAAATCGGCTGGTGGAGATGAGGAGTCAGGTTAGAGGAGCCAAAGTATGACAAGGGCAGGATTTCTGTAAACTTGAGGAGGCTTGTCCTTCTTCCATAGCTCCCCAAAAGATCTGCCTTCACAGCTATAGGCAAGAAGATGGCAATACTTGGCTGAGATACTAACAAGGAATTAGCTATTTTTATTAGCCATTTTTAAATGAGCCCTCCAGAATTTCCTGTGCTGGGAAGAGCCCTATGGACCTTGTGAGCCCTGTGAGACTCCAGCTTCTGCAGGCCTCTGAGTGGGGTCAGCAACCTTTGGTCACAGTGAGGGCTGACTGTTCCCACCACGTGTTTGTTTCTGTGGATTCTCGGGGCCCTGGATAAACGTTCTGGTGAGTCACACAGGGGGAATCAGCTGGGACCACTGGGATCACCTGGGAAGCCTTAAGGAGGAAACCATAATGAGTCCTACCATATCCTCTCCCACACTCGCCCTGCACCCAGAAGCCAGAGCAAACAACTGCAATGGGATCAAACACACACTGGCTATTTTACTCTTCATTTGCACCCAATAACACCTTTTGGACAAAGGCCAAGTGAAGTTCCTTCAATACTTTTTAGACTAACCATGTATTTATAAAAGTGAAACAAGATGGTTTTGAAATAAAGCAAGACTAGATATAAAGTATAAAAGTTTGATTGTACGTTTATTTATCATGAAATTTTCAGATTTGGAATAAAATAAAATCATTAAGGAATAAAATTATTAAGGAATAAAATTATAGGAATAAAATCATTAAGCTTCCCTCTTATGTAGCTGCTACTTCTAAAACAGGAAAGAAATCTTAAAAAATTGATCCTGTGGTTGGCACAGAAGACCATATACGGGCTCATAGAGTGATTTTTATTATTATTTTTTAAGTACAAAGCTTTTCCACTCTACCTGGATAAGAACTTATTGCAATCCATAGAAAACTAGCCTATTGACAATATTATTTTGTTATAATTTCACCTCTCAAAATGTGGGAGGTGTGGTCATTCCTGTTTGCAGATTTAAGGTCAGCTAAGTGCCTTGTTCAAAGTCTCAATCCATAGTGGAGAGAACTCAGGGTGCACATGGACAATTAATTGGCTGCTCCAAGAAAATGGTAATCATTAAGATTTTTCTGCTTGGATTCTTAGCACAAGCTTATTACTGATATAAATAAAAATAGATCCTCATAAAGACCCTTTATTCGTAGACTCCTTCTAGGCCTAGGTGCAAGGAGGTCACTCCCTGGGACTTTATTCCTCTTACCACATTTTTATTCTCTCAGAGAGGTGAGGGGGCCATGTTGGTGTGAGAGCCTCCTCAGGGCGACTTGAAGAAAGCAGAAGACAGGTGAGAAAGTGGACAGAAGTGCAAGGCTGGAGTTTGCCCTCCAGTCCTTCCGGGATGGAGTCTGCTGTTCTCGCCTCACATTACTCCTGTCCTCACTAAATTACCACGAGAGGCACATGGTGACAGCACACAAGAGTTTTCCATAAATTTGAGTTTAAAGGGGATAATACACCATGTTAAACCATAAAGTTAAATCATCCTTTACAAGACATTTTTACAATTTCAAGCCATTTTCCCAACTAGAGCTGCATAGTAAATTAATTACTACGTTAGTAGTTCATTGGTGACTCATGTAACAATGTTTTTACTCAAAACAAATACTCATGGCTGTGCTCCAAATGTTTGTTCACATAGTTTGAATCTGTTAAAAAGTACTTGCAATTTCAGAGAGAAAATATGCTTAGAAATTTCACTGCGTGTCTCGTTTACTCTGGAAAGTTCCTCAGTCCATCTTAAAGTGAGGTGTAGGGTAATTTATCACATTTATTTGTGTGGTGCTGGCTAACATAATTAAAGACTTTTTTAAGACTTGATCTGGGTCAGGGGAGGTTAACTATTAATTTAGTAAAAACAGTTTTAATATGGTAAGACATAATGTATAAATATACATGAAATAGGTATTATTTTTTCATCTCCGGTGGCTGAAAATCTGAAAATTTCATGAAAAATAAACATACAATCAAAGTTTTATACTTTATATCTAGTCTTGCGTTATTTCAAAACCATCTTGTTTCACTTTTATAAGTACATGGTTAGTCTAAAAAGTATTGAAGAAAATATACTTTAGTGAGAAAGCTCCAACTAAAGTGGGTATAATTTGGGTAAAAATATTCTTTACTTCATCCATGTAAAAGTAGGAATACTCTGACCTGGGGATTTAGCTCAGTGGTTCTATGTTTGTATGGTGAGTGCAAGGTCCTGAGATCGATCCCTGTTAACAGAAAAATAAATTAATAAAGGGAGGGGGCCAGGAATTTAGCTCAGTGGTTCCAGCTCCTGCCTTGCAAGTGCAAGGGCCCAGGTTCAATCCCCGGTACCCACATACAACAATGCTGGACGTGGAGACTCACATCCACCAGTAATCAGCACCACATATCACAGTACTAGGCATGGTCGCTCATATCTGTAATCCCAGCACTTGGGAGGTAGAGGCAGGAGGATTACTATGAGTTCCAGGCTTGCCTGGCCTCATAGTGAGCTCAGGGCAGTCTGAACTATAAAGTGAGAGCTGGTCTCAAAAAAAAAAAAAAAAAAGTAGGAATATTCAAATGCTATATGAATAGTTTGAATGGATTCTATATGGAATTTAAAGGTTTTTTTCCTAAGCATACATATCTGAAAATTAGAAGTCATTGAAATATTAATATATATGAAGTAGTTTTTTTCTGAGAATCATATTTACATTTTCTGCAGAAACCACTTTTTTCTGAACCAAAATTTAGCATAATTTACGTAATCTAAGTCATAGAACAATGTATATATTTGAAATAAGGCATAAACCCAAAAATAGCTATTCTCTGTTATTTCTCTATGGAAAATAAGTGCTCAAAAATGTAAACACACACTTATGTAACACCAGGGTGTACACAGGATACAGAAACATTAAGGGAGGGCTAAAATCCAAAGCAGAAAGGCAGTCATGTCCAACAACCCTGAAACAGATAAATTTTATGCTATATACAAAGGTTGGAATACAAAGCAGCAGTAGCACCAAGAGCAGAAGTTGTTACCATCCTTGCAACAAGGGTGAGTGTACAACCACAATAGCAAGCGAAAAGAGCCAGACATTTGAGGAACATAATGCATTGTTTCATTTCTGTAAGGTTTTGGAGGCCAAAAAAAAAAAAAGAAAGAAAGATAGAAAGAAACAAAGAAAGAATCTATAGTGTTGGAAGTCAGACTAGTGGTTATCTTCTGGGTAGGGACACAGTGAACAGGAAGGGCCTTTTAGTGTCCAAGGAGCTTCCATTTCTTCACCGACGGATGTTTCAAAAAGATCATTTACACATTCTAGTTTCACTTTCTGAAAACAGATCTAGCTCTATCCTTGTGATATATAAATTTATTATATGTAAATTATATTGCAATAAAACAACTTGCTGAATGATAAAAATAAGAAAGATCACTAGGCTCCCTTCCAAAACAGTGGACCCAAAGTTCTACACAGGTTTCCAACTCTCCTTCGTGCCCTTTTTGGGAAGCAAAGTCCTTTCAGCGAAATGGACACTTGCCCTCCTATGAAGAGTGTTCATCTTCTCAGGCCATCAGCTAAACAAACCTCCACACCTTAATGGGGAAGCCGCAGGCTCTGTGTACGTGGTGTTTCAGCTCAGCCATAATGCCCGGGTTTGGTGTAGAACCAGGGTTGGGGGCTGTCCGTGGTTCTAATTAGATGAATGGTTTTTGAGCAGTGTAGGCAATCTCACTTCCTAGAAGGCAGCAGGTTGGCTTTGAACAAAACAACCTTCTGGGGAAAGCATTCATTCTGCATACTGCCTCTAAGCATCACCCAGAGCAGAGAGCATGCTACAAAAGTAATTTTACAGCTTTTCTGTCAAATTAAGAAAGAGAAAGTTATTTGGTGGGAGATTTCTTCCAGAACGGCAACTGGCATGATTCCACTTGGGAAGCACAAGGCTCTGGCATCATCCCCCAGAAAATCACTCTCTTGGAGCCCAAAACATTCTCACCAGCAAGACAGAGAAACAAGGCTCTGTGCTGACACGGGGGTTCAGAGGCAAATGCCAAAGGGAATGTGGACAACCAGAAGAGGCAGTAAGTTCCCCCTTGGGAATCCCTGGTTCTGCAAAGTGGGTTGTGGCTAAGCTGAACTAACATACATGCTCTGGGCTGTTTGACTTATAAAGTCCATAGGCTTTCCCCTGGTAGAGTAAGAAGTTTTCTTTAGCAAGAACATCATTCCTAAATTTGGCTTCACTGTCCCTTTATAACCTTGTGTAAATTCTCTTCCACTCCTGAGAAATGAGAAATAAATGCTTTTGCTGAGAGGACTCGTAGCAAGTTGATGGTTCTGAGGGACAAACCCAGTATCATTCAACATAATCACCACTCCTGGCCTTTGGGAAAAACACATCCATCTGTAATCTTCAGTTCTTTTCCTAACCTTATCACTTCCTTACAACATCATCTTCAGCTAATCATTTAACTTCTCTGGGCTGCAAATCCTTTGCAGACTGAAGTTATGCTTATCATTCTTCAAATGCTGACAAGAGCAGAGTAAAGGCCTTGTGTATATTGTTCTGGGCTCCCAAGCATAGGTGCCTGAATGTGAAGGTCAGCCTTGCATCTGGACCCTTCCTCCTGGCTCAAGCAATAGGCAGCTCAGCCACAGAAAGTGGGTTCTGCCCCCAAAGGGATGGGATGGGGCATGGACACCTGCAAAACCCAGGAGACACTGCTTGTGTATTGCTGACTTCTATCTGTTACCTACTTTCCTTTGGACTCTCTGGTATTTTACCTTCACTGTATTTGAAAAGAGGCTTTGAGAACTTCCTATTAAACGCATCCAGTTTTTGAGGATATGATTGATAAGGGCCTAGTCATGAAAAAGGAAATTTTTACTATGTATTTTCACTGTTTAGGAGGAGGTAAGGAAGAGCAATTGTGTCCACTGACGATTTAGAAAGAGGGACATACTTCACCCTAAAGTGTCAGGAGTTAGAGCTCACAGAAGGCCAATGTGAAATAAAAGGCAAATGTTGCTGAGATGATATTTAAGCCAAGGTGGAAGTACAATTTGATTTTACCCCAAAGAACAATTTACATTCATATTTCAAGGAGTCCATCTGGGGTGAACGTGAGCCACACCCTTAGGCCAGGCCCCTCCCACACTCCCAGCCATGCCAACAATGTCAGGAAAACAAGTGCTTCTGTTAGCCAAGCATGTAATCACATATTTCCAGATAAGAAGCACAAAAAATGATTAAAACTCTGGTAAATTGGATCTAGAGAGAGAGACTAATGGAAGTGGTTTCCTATATCCAAGAAAAGAAAAGAAAAGGACAGGGCTCTGGACTGCCTTGTGCACGAAGGAACATATACAAGCTGTGAGTCGTAGAACAAACCGAAGGCAGAAGCGAGGTCATTAAAGAACAAGGCCTTCGGGAGACACCATTCAGGCCTGGACTTTATGACCTCAACCATCGTGAAGCTCAACAAAATGACTGCAGTCTGATCAGAAATAGCAAGCCCTCAGCACTGCTTCTCCGGTCAGGATCTGAACATTGTCAAAGGTCTGCATCATTTCCCCAAACAACAGGGCTGACTGATAGAGCCCATCAGCTCCATACAGTAAGCTCTTCAGTCTGATTTTCTTGCATCTGTAAATGAAATCACCTTTGCCGAGTCACCCAGGCATGACACCTCAGAGTCATCTCAGACGCATCTGTCTCCCTCACTCCTCTGGCAGTTTGTCAAAAAAGCCTGTTGAGTCTTCCTTTTATCTGTCCCCTCCTTTTCATTTCCAAAGCAAAATGTCTAGCTTATGCCATCATTAACATACAATGAGACTGTTTAATTCTTGATTCTTAAATTCAAATTCTTTCTCGGGATTTCTCAGGGAGTGGTCAAAGATCATCTCCAGTGAAATCACTAAGGGAATTTGTTTAAAATGAACAGTTCCCAGGCCTCAGACTTCTGACTTACAGCATCAGTGAATCTGAATTTTTAACAAGCTTGGGTACCTTATGGGACACTTGTGTACCCTAAAATATTAGAAACTTTTTCCTACAAACTCAACTCACCTGGTTATTATTCATTCAGTTATCCAACAACACATGCCCAGAAGAGTCCCTCTTTTTATTGAGCCATTCCACACTTGAAAAACTGTAAGTGTGGAACTGGAGATGTACTTCAGAGATGTACCTCTTGCTAGTATGTGCAAGACCCTAGGTTTCATCCATAGTATAGGAAAAAAAATTCCGTGTTTTCATCAGTAATAGAAAAGATAAATAAAATATGATGTGTTTATTCAATGGGCTGCTATACAGCTATAAAAAGAACCACCTACTGCTATGCATAAAAACATGGACAACAGACAAAATTAAGCAGAAAAAAACTTGAAACAGTAATGCAATGTAGTTCACTTTATATGTAGTTTAAGAACAAGCTACTCTCTGGTAACAGATTTTAGAACAGTGGCTATTTCTGAAGAATGACCTTGACTGGGTAGAGGTGCCTTCTTCAGGATTAGAACTGTTCTATAGCCGAATTCAGGGTATTGCACATATAAAAAAATGAAATGAAGGATTATGTATTTTGCTGTATAAAAGTTATGGTTCAATTAATATAACAGTAAGAATAGTTTTAGTCTTCTGGAAAAGAGAGTGAGGTAGAGAAAGGAATAAAGAAGGATAAACCATTGCTTGAAAGACAGAGTCTGATTTCTTTAGCATACCTCTTCAGGCCTTTCACAGTCTATCAATAATCTTCCAAACTGAAGTCTGCCATTTCTCTTCTATCAGACTTTACCCCTTTTGTGGGATTTCATTGAACAGAACTCGTGGTTTCTCACTTGCCTTTTCTCTTTCCCCCTCTGTTTCTGCTGCTGCACCACACCCCACTTGGAACATAATTCCCTCTGAATTTGATTTTTTTTTTTTTTTTGCAGTATTGAAGATTGAACTCAGGACTTTGCATTGTCAGGAAAGCACGGAGCCACTAAGCTACATCCCCAGCCCCCACTGCATCTAAATCTTAACCATACTTTAATGTCCAACTCTGTTTCCTTGTGAGTCTTCTCTTGACCACTTGTGGGTAGAACTGTGTTTCCCAAATAGATGTATTCACATCTTAATGCCCCTTATTTGATAGTAGGGTCTTTGCAAAAGTAATTACTTAAGTTGAGGTGATATTAGATTAAGGTACACACTAAATCTACTGAATAAAGTCTTTCTAAGAAGACCTTATAAGAAGACACTCAGACACATAGTGAGAAAAAAACATTATGTGAAAATAGACCCAGAGCTTGGAGTGATTGCTACAGGCCCAGGATTGTCAAGGATAGCTAGCAACCACCAGAAGACAGAAAAGAAATAAGCAAAGACTCTGTCCTAGAACCTTCAGATGGAACCCCACAACACTTTGATTCTGGACTTATAGCCTCTAGAACTGTGAAAGAACATATTTCATTTTTTAAACTACCTAAATGTAGTTATTCCTTGTCATCTTAATATATCAAATCTACCTGTATTCATCTCTTTTCTTCTTTGTCCTCTATAACTCTTAAACTCTAAATAGATTACTCAGTCTTGTGCTTGCCAACCTCCCACATAGTCCCTAATAACCTCCGCCTCAGGATACCCCACTGCTCATGTGTAGCATTCTCCCTCATGAGTAGGCCTGACCTGTGCTATAAACAGTTTACTAAGAAAATGATGCTTTGTTTAATAGGGGTATGTTGTAAAAGATAATGAAGCTTCTGCAGTGCTCTCTTAGGTCACTCATTCTGGAGGAAGCCAAGTATTATATCACTACACAATGAGATAGCCCAAAGAAGCTCACCTGGTAAGGAACTGAAGTTTCCTGCCAATAATCATAAATTTGCCACTTACATGAATGAGTCAACTCCAAATCCAGCCAAGGTTTCAGGTGACCCTAGCCCTGGCTAAGATCTTGACAATGCAACTCTGGAAAAGATTTAAACCAGAACAACCCAGCTAAGCCCCACTTGGATTCCAGACTCACAGAAACTATGTGATATAATAAAGATCTATTGTTTAAAAACACTAGATTATGAGGTACATTTTTCTGAAGTAATAAATAAATGTTACAACTCCTGCTATTGTGTATGCCTTATGCTTCTTCAATTTCCTTGGGAAGATTTTGGCCTCCCAATAAAGTTGCAAACCATATCTATCATGATAGTTTTTAGGCAGAGATCATTTCTTATGTGTCTTTATATCCTCACCCATGCCCAGTCATTTTTATGCATATGCAATGTGCCTTCAGAATGCACGAATGAGTGAATGAGCAGGGTATCCCATTACATAAACTTCCCAAACGCTGTGCTTATTTAGAGATCAGATTTAGGGAAGCTTGTCTTTCAGCAAAAATATTTGAGATAAGCTGTATGAGGCCATTTTGAGGCCAGGCTTCTTTCTCTCCTACCTATTACCCTGCCTCTCTGGTGTGGCTTGTTGGCTTCTGAAATGTAGGTCACCTCCAGTGGCATGACCTAATTAAGAGATGTAATTTAACTGGGAAAAAATATAAAAGAAATCCTCTGAGACAGCGGATTTGAAACAAAGAGAAGTGGTTCTTTCGTTGTATGTTGTTGGCAATCGCTTCCCAACTAGAGTTATTCTTTTTCCACCCCCGAGCCACACAATTTGTAAAGCACAAAGAAGAAAGGTAGCAAGACATTCAGGAGCAGCTGGAAATGATGAATTTATAATGACCACAGAAGGAGTAAGCGTAAACTTTACTTCACGGAAGTGGCTCCGCGGGGCTGTTTCTTGGCAGCACAGGGAGCACGGCTTGGGAGGAGGAAGTACTGTTGACGCCCCAAATTCTAAGGATGAGGAGAGACCTCAGGGCTTGTCTGATCCAGGCCCTCAGGAGGTGCCATGGCACCCGCTGTGTTTGTAGCACAAGAAAGCGCCATCCACGCGACATCTAAATAACAGAGTGTTTTCCTTTATACAGTCGGCACTCTTGTATGGGAAAAGAGGAAATTGTAGGCAAGCTACGGAGAGTTGAAGGGCTCATTGCAGCACTGGCTTCCAGGAGATGTCGCTGGGCCGGGGCGGCTTCAGTTCACCCCCTCACCTCTTCCTCTCAGAGACGTGGTGCTTGCTTCCTGTAAAATGCTAAGTGCTTTCTGAATCACCCCAGAAACACTTAACTATACTGATCATAATTGATGCATTATTAATTCTTTCTTTGAAAACTGATATTCCATGTTGATCAGAAGACAGTTCCACTTATCCATCTGACTTATCCATCTAACTCTATAGGGCGTCTGTCTTTATTGTGATGAAAAACCATTACATTCTTCCATTTTACAGAGGCACAGGAAGTCTAAACCACTTACTTGGACCCAGACAGCTAAAATAGGTGAAGTCCAGAAGCAAACAGGCAATTTTGACCATGGAGATTGTATTCTTAATTCCCTACGTGGCTTTAAATTAACCATAAATCTATATATTTTCCGATGGTGTCGGGAGTATTTACATAGGGACCTTATGTCTGTTCCTTCTGTAACTAACTTTCTAGATACAGGAGAGAATCCTGGTCATTTTTAGCCTTCTTATCAACCCAGTGCCCCCACAGAAGACGCCATAGGACCACTGATACTCGTGGTTAGGCACTAGTAACAATTCATCTTGCTAAGCAGGGATTCTGATAGGCCGTCCCCACACAGCCGACTTACCACCCTAGAACAGAGGGATTCCACCTCCAGTCCAGCAGAGTATGGAGTTCTGAAAAGGGTGTTCTCAGTAAAACTGGTAAAAATTATTTTTAAAAACAACAATATAAGTTCTCTGGAAGTAGACTCACGTGCATGTAGCAAAGGCAGAAACATTTATTCGTGAAAATCAGTAATACTACAAAAACTCAGTAATAAATGCAAGAGTTAGCAGCATTTCAACCAAGACCTACATTCTCCCTGCTTATTTACCCAGCTCAGGGAAGTACAGACTCCACTGCAGACTTTTGAGGTCATGAATATGGAACGTCACTCTCTGACAACTACCAGTTGGGGCTATTTTCCTAGGAAGAGTCAGAATATCAGCATCTCACATCTTTTCCCTAGCTCCCTGTGGCTGAGCCTAAGTTCTTGATGAGTGTGGCTAAGAGGTGGACCTCTTTTCTGCCCTGACCTCATTCATTTGATCTTGGGGATGGGGCTTTTTTTGGGGTACTAGGACCCCAATCACAACTGTCCTGGCTGTAAAGCTGAGACTTCCTGCCATCAGAGGCAAGATAAAGATACCTGGGACTGATACATCCCATCCCCTGAGTGCTCAGCTTCTAAAGTGTCACACTAAAAGAATGTCATCTTTATTGCTGCCAAGCATTGGAACCACAGCTCATAAGTTTTTCCAGGAGGAAGAAGCAGTCCATAGGGGCGGTAGCTCCAAAGCTCTCCCGAAAGGCACTGACTTCATTTAAAACAGTAGGTATAAAAGAGTTCAAGTTTAAAAGTACTCTCAAATCCACTGGAAGTTGTGCAGTAAACAATAGGGAGGAGATTAGTGGAGTTACTGGAGATACAGAGTGAATTATAGGACAGCTAGCTTGCTAGGGAAAATAGGGAAAGAGGAATCTTACCCTCCTATGAAAGGTATATTCATCAACACTGAATTCAAATGTTCCCCTTCAAAAGAACTCAAATCATATTGGAATAGTCTATGAAACAATTTATGCTCAGGAAATCATTGAAAAATCAGAGTAAGTGGGCTGGTAATTACAGAAATTAACTGAAGAGCAGTGTATGGTCAAGGGAAGATCAACACTCAAAGAAAACCCAGTCAAAAAACCATCATGCCAGGGCAATTGTACACCTACCAAATAATATACCCCTGAGAAATTGCATCAGAGTCGTACTATGAGACAAATGAGAAGGAGACAAATTTGAGAGGGAGCAGATATTACTGAAATAAGCCAGCCAGACACTGAGCATGTGAAGAAGCAAACAATAGTAACAGTACTTAGAAAGACTGGTGCTCACAGTTGCTGCAGTGTATTATTTCCTTTCTCTACTAGAAGAAAACATAGAGGCTGCCTTTAGATAGAAGCACAGGCTAAAAACCTCATCAGCATAACTCCAATAGTATATGAAATAATGAGAAAAATCAATAAATGGGATTCCATCAACTTAAAAGGCCTCTGCAAAGGAAATAATTAACAGAGTGAAGACATAACTTACCAAACGGAAGAGAATCCCTGACAGCGCTTTCTTACAGAGGAATAGTATCTAGATTATATAAAGAATAAGCAAAATTAATACCAAAAGAGTAAGTAATATAGTCAAAAAGGAGAAAATAAACAGACATTTCTCAAAAAGAAATACAAATGTCAAATAATTGTACAAAAAAAATTGACATCCTTAGCTGTCAAATGCAAATCAAAACCACAGTAAGATTCTATCTTACTTGTCATGTCACAGTCATCAAGAATACAAAAAATAATAAATCCTTCTGTTGTGAGAAACAGAAGGTGTAAATGAGAACCAAATGTATAATAGATATTGTGAAATAAGAAGAAAATGTTCAAGGGGAACAGAATGGGGTGGGGGGTCAGGAGAAATGAAAGAAAAAAATTGAAAATGGGGAAAAAGAAATAAAGCTAATGTACATAGCAGGAGGGACAAGCTAACGTAGAAGCGGGACTTAAGGGAGAGCAGGGAAATGGGAAAAATAAAAATCAAGAAATACTATGTACAGGTACAAATTTTCAATGATTAATGTGATCACAAGTTCTACCTAAAATGTCCCAAGAAACTCAAGTTTAAAAATAACAAGTGTTGGCCGGGTCAAATGGGACCTCCAATCCTAGCTTTTTGAGGAATCTCCAAACTGATCTCCACAGGGGTTGTACAAGTCTACAGTCCCACCAACAGTGGAGAAGGGTTCATTCTTCTCCGCAGCCTCACCAACATTTGCTGTTGGCTGATTCTGAAATGGAAGCCTTTCTTTGTGGATTGAGATGAAATCTCAGTGTTTTCATCTGCATCTCTTGAATGACTAATGATGTTGAGCATTTCTTCATATACTTCTTAGCTGCTCTTACTTCTTCCTCTGAAAAATATCTGTTCATTTCAGATGGCTGTTTTTGAATTGGGTCTTTAAATTTGGGTGGGCTGATATTTTTAAGTTCTTTATATATTCTAGATAGTAACCCTTTGTCTGAGGAACAGCTGGTAAAGATTTTTTTCCCACATTGTTGGTTGCCTTTTTGCTCTGTTGGTGGTTTCCTTTGCTGTGCAGAAGCTTTTTAAAAGAATGAGGTCCCATTTGCTGATTTCTTCTGCCAATTCCTGTGCTATAGAGGTTTTGTTCAAGAAGTCTTTCCCTAAGCCAATGTTTTCAAGAGTTTTACCTAACCTGTTTTGCAGCAGGTTTAGAGTGTCTGTTTTGATATTTAGGTCTCTTATCCACTTTGATTTTACCTTGGTACATGGTGAAAGAGCTAGATCTAGCTTTAGTCTTTGGCAAGTTAAAACCCAGTTTTTCCAGCACCATTTGTTAAAGAAGCCTCTTTAACAAATCTTATCTTTCCTTTATATTTCCTCCATTGAGGATTTTTGGCTCCTTTGTCAAAGATGGAGTGGCTCAGTGTATGTGGAGTAGTTTCTGGATCTTCTAGTCTACTCCATTGATCCTCGGGTCTGTTACTTTGCCAGTACCATGCAGTTTTTATCACAGTGGCTTTATAGTATAGTTTCAGGTTTGGAGTTGTAATACCCCCCACCATGTTCTTGTTGCTTAGAATTGCTTTGGCTATTCTAGGTCTTTTGTGATTCCAGATAAAAGTTTGGATTTTTTTCTCTAAATCTGTGAAATATGCTGTTTGGATTTCAATTGGGGTTGCGTTGAAGATGTGTAGTAGTTTTGGAAGTATAGCCATTTTGACAATATTGGTTCTTCCTACCCAGGAGCAAGGTATGTCTTTCCATTTTTGGATATCATCTTCTATCTCCTTTTTCAGAGTGCTATAGTTTTCAGAGTACAGGTCTTCCACCTCCTTTGTTAGATTGATTCCTAGATATTTTATTTTTTTAGGGTGTTATTGTGAAAGGGACTGACTCCCCAATTTCTATCTCAGTGGGTCTACTGTTTGTATATACAAAGGCTATTGACTTTTGAACTCTGCTAGGTATATACACACAAGAATTAAAAGATCCATATCACAGTAACATATGTGCACCCATGTTTATAGCAGCTCAGTTTGTGATTGCTACATCTTGGAAACAACCCAAATGTCCATCAACTGGAGACTGGATTAAAAAAAGCTGTGGTTCTTCTACAGAATGAAGTATTACTCTGCCATAAAAATGCTAAGTTTGAATCATTTATACTTAAATGGACATACCTTGAGGATATCCTCATAAGTGAAATAAATGGGTCACAAACAGGTAAATATCGCATCTTTTCTCTGGTATGAGAAAATAAAGATGTAAATGAGTTGCAGAATTGTATGTTATATATTATGAAACAGAAAATACTCAAAGTGAAATTGGGTAAAGGGGGAAAAATAATGAGATTATAACAAAAAAGAAAGGAAACAAATTTTATGTATATAGGGTGGTGGTAGGGTGGATAGGGCTATGGGAATGAATGAGAATTAAGTTGTGTCTTATACTGGTACAATTTCCCACTGTGGAGTGCAATCATGATGTGTCTATGTAATGTACCAATAAAGATTTCAATTTTTTAAAAATAACGATTTTTAACAGTAAAACAGGAAAAAAAAGAACTTTTATACATTGTTGGAAGGAATTAAGAGTAGTAAAGCCACTATGTGAATAAGTATGAAGTTTCCTCAGAAATATAAAATTTCTTTTTAAACTTTTAAAAAGAAACCTAAAAATAAAAATACCATATGATCAATTATACCACCCCTCAGTATTTATCCAAAGGATGAAAGTCAACACACTGTAGAGATATCTCCACATCCACATTGAATACAACACCTTTCACAATAGCCATGTTAAGGAATCAGCCTAAGTGCCTATCAACAGATGCATAGGTAAAGAAGATATAGTATAGTTACACAGTGGAGCCTTATTCAGCCATAAAAAAGAATAAATTAATGAGATTTGTAGGAAAGTAGACCTAGAATACAACATGAAAAATAGCTGAGTTGGACTCAGAAAGAGAAATACTATGTTTTCACTCATGTGTGGAATGGGGTGGGGCATAAAATATATAGTTTTTAACAAAAAAATATATAACAGAAATTCCAATAAAATATAACTTTGGAAAATGTAGGCAACAGAAATTAACTATAAAAATGGCCAAATGTCCAACATAATGGATTTCATAGTATCAATTATAAATATGCTTTTAAACGCTATATGATTAAAGAAATAGCGGTAGGTATAATAATAATATTACATCAAATAGGGAATATTAATAAGGGGGTATAAATTATATACATGTCTTAAAAACAAATAGAAATTTTAGCCTTGATAATAATTGAATCAAAAACAACTAGAATTTCACAGTAGATTTGAACTAGCAGAAAAAGAAAGAAGCAAATATATATATTCATAGAATTCATGCAGTCTGAAAAACAAGAAAAAAAGAATAAAGAAAAAACCAGCACCCAGAGAAATCTAGAACATTACTAAC
>PVIR01016081.1:0-37207 GCA_004026965.1 Petromus typicus
AAAAAAAATTTAAGTAGACTAAATAAATTTTCATGTACAGATTATAGATTTATACCTGAAGAGATTATACATTTATAAAACTCACCCACATAGCAGGTCACAATCATCTCTCAACAACTACTATATATCAAAGTTAGTGTATATATTGTAGCAGTATACAAGTAATACAATTAAAGAGCAAGCATAAAACCAGTTCAGAAATTAAAGTAAAACCTCAAGGAAAAGTATATTACATGAGAATAATATTGCTAACTAATTGAAAGTTTATATTCTCATTTATATTGGATTTATAGAATACTTAAAAATTAATAGCATGACATATAAAAATCTGAGTTGCACAAAAAAGTGATAAGAAGAAAAATTATAGCCAAAAATCCAGGTATGTGAAGGGAAAAAATGGGCTAGAGATTTAAATCAGTGGTTCTGGTGTCTGCCTGGCAAGTGCAAGGTCCCAAGTTTGATTCCTGGTAACCCCATATCACAATGCCAGGCATGATGGCTCACACCTGTAATCTCAGTACTCAGGAGGTAGAGGCAGGAAGATTATTGTGAGTTTGAGGATGGCCTGGGCTACCCAGTGAGTTGGGGCCAGCGTGACCTACAAAGCCAGAGCTTGTCTCAAACAAAATAAAAAATAATAATAATAAAAGGAAAAAACTAAAAAATATAAAAGGAAAAAGCAAATAAATTCTTCATCTCAAGAATCTGTTAGAAGAACAACAAAATAAAAGAAAAGGAAGTAGAAAGAAATAATAAAAATGGAAATCAAATTTAAAAACTATTAAGAGATGGAAGGAAAGTGAGAAACAAGGAAATAAAAACATAAGAAATGTGAATATTATGTACTGGAAACATACTAATAACAATTTTTAAATAAAACGTAAAACCAGCCAGAGTGGTGGCCAATCCTATACGTTCAGCACTTGCAAGGCTGAGTCGGGAGAATTTTGTAAATTTAAAGTGAGCTTGAGATCCATACTGAATTGAAGCCCAGTTCAAATGATATAGTGAGATGCTGTCTCAAAACAAACAAAAAACAAAACCAAAACAACTCAAAGAAACAAAGCAATAAATAATAAAATAGAAACTGAGGGCCGGGGATTTAGCTCAGTGGTTCCAGCGCCTGTCCTGCAAGCGCAAGGACCCAGGTTCGATCCCCGGTAACCAAATACAATACTGGATGTGGAGACTCACCCCACCAGCAACCAGTACCACATACCATAGTGCCGGGCATGGTGGCTCAGGCCTGTAATCCCAGCACTTGGAGGGCAGAGGCAGGAGGATTTCTGTGATGTGAGTTGGAGGCTGAGCTCAGGACCAGCCTGAACCACAAAAGCAAGACTCTGTCTCAAAAAAAAAAGAAATACCACAGAGCAAATTAACAAAAACTTGGGGTTTTTTGACCAAAACTGTTTTTGAATAACTAGCAGATATCAAATTGACCATAAATCATCAAATATCAATCATAAAAATCACAGAGAAATTAAACAATGTAAGAAATAAAAAATAAATATAATTACAGGATCCCTACAGTTGGTGCCTGCCAGGAAGTATAGTTGAGCAAGGGATACAGACACTAAGGTGCCCATCTGGAACCAATGGCAATGTAGCATCTCCAAGTAATACTCAAAGACACATTGCAGCAGAAAACCTTTCACAAAAAACTGTCCTGTAAAATTGACAGAGCCAATTAAAATCATAAAGTGATAGTAATGGAAATAACAGAGTCCTGGCTTTAAAAAAGAGACATACAGAACAATGCATCATAACACAAAACCTAATACAAATCCATTTACTTATATCCAATACACCAACAACAATCAGTAGAGGAAAAGTCTCTTCAATAAATGATGATGAGAAAATTAGATACTATATGCAGATAAAAAGAAACTGGACTCCTATTTTTTACCATTAGCAAAAAAGCTCAAAATGGATCAAAGATTTTAAAATAAGATATTAAATGATTACAAGAAAATATGTAGGCAATACTTCAGGCCATTGTCTGAGCTAAGAATTTTGGCATATGAATCCTAAAACACAAACCACAAAGGCAAAAAATAACAAATGGAATTACCTAAAACTTCTGTACAAGAAAGGACGCTACCAAGTGAAGAGAAAACTAAAAGAGGGTGGGGATTTAGTTCAGTGGTTCCAGACTCTGCCTGCCAAGCACAAGGTTCATTCCCCAGTAACCACATACCATAATGCAGGGCATGGTGACTCACACCTGTAAACCCAGCACTGATAGCCACATAGCACAATGCTGGGCCTTGTGGCTCACACCTGTAATCCCAGCAATCATGAGGCAGAGGCAGGAGGATTGCAGAGTTTGAGGCTAACCTGGACTACATAGTAAGTTCGGGTTCAGCCTGAACTACAAAGCAAGACTTTGTCTCATGGGAAGAAAAAAAAAAAAAAGTCACAGAATGGTAGAAAATATTTATAAAATATTAGTCTCACAAAGGATTAATTTCCAGAATTCATTACAGAAGGAACTCAAGTAACTCAACAGCAAATGAAGTAATTATTCACCAATAATTCTATTTTAAAATGAATAAATGACTTGAATATACATTTCTCAAGACACAGAAATGAGTAATTATGAAAAAAATGTTCAACATCTCTGATCATCAGGGAGATGCACAGGAAAACCACAATGAGATATCATTTTGTGCAGGTTGAAATGACTATTAACAAAAAAGACCCAAGAAGTGCAAGTGAAGATGTACAGAAAGGGAAACTCTAACACATTGTTAATAGGAACAGAAATTAGCACAGCAATTATGAAAACCAGTATGGTGCCTCTTTAAAATAAATGGAAATAGAAAGATCCTAATGAAGCAATTCCACTATTGCGCATATATCCAAAGAAATTATAATAATATTTATTTCAACATTATTCATAAGTCACAACTGTTTACTGTAGCTTGGATATTGAATCAACCTAGGTATACATTAACAAATGAATAAAGAAATTAGTATGTATACACATTGAAATATTATTCAGTCATCATAATGAATAAAATTCTATCTTTTGTAGAAACAGATGGAACTAGAGAACATTATGTTAAATGAAGTAAGTCAGGGAAAAAGAAAAATATTGTACATTCTCACTTATATGTAGAAGCTAAAAAGTTGATCTCAAAAAAGTAGGGAGTAAAAGAATGGTTACTAGAGCCCAAGAAAAGTGTGAGGGGCAGAGGGACAGAGGACGGTTAATAGATACAAAGATACAGTTGGACAGGAGGAATAACATAATGTTTTATAGAAGGATATGATAACTATGAATGACAGTAACTAATTAAATGTTTCAGAGTAGTAAGAGGATTCTGAATGTTTCCCATGTAAAGAAATGATATGTGTCTGAGATGACAGAGATGTTAATTACTCTGATCTGATCACTATACATTGTATGCATTTATTGCAACATCACACTATATCCATAGATACAATTACTATGTTAATTAAAATAAGTTGAATTTTTAAAATACACATTAGAATCCCCACTTTCTTAAATATATAGATGAAACCACTAGTAATTTTAATTTTTATATTAATATATTTGATGTCCATTTTAACACATCTAGACATCCAGCAAACAATTCTGGAAACTAGTGATAACAAACTGTTTCATATTAGTTTTAAAACTTTGATAGAAACATAAAGTTGAGGTTTAAATGAAGATACTGTGAAAATGAGGTTCAAATGACTAATACAGTGTTCTAAGAGTCAAATGCAAAGTTTCTGCATTGCATGATTAATATAGTTACATAAAATTTCATAATATGAAATGCAAGTAGTTCTACCCTGTCCAAATATGGATGGAACACATAGTATTCACTGGCTTAATAACTTCCCTTCCTCAAAAATTCATTTTGAAAGTCACTATAACTGATCAAATCACTTTAAAACAGTATAATATAGTTATTTATTCATAATGTATAACTACATTTTGGCATACCCAAGCCTATCATAAAGGAATATTATCACAGTCTGAGAAATATTCTTGATAAAGTAAACATGACTCTTATTTTGTACAGAATCTTCTAAGTATTTGCAAATCAATTTTATACCAATATTACAAAGTCTTTGCCTATAAACTATCTCTTCTGATTAATAGAAGTTTGTGTTACTTTTCATATGACAAATTTTCTTATTAAGATATAATCATTCCTCTAAAATCCAAAAGCCTAAGGGAATCTAAAGCACAGATGTGGCAGCAGATGTGATGAGCTGGACAGCTGATCAGATCTAACAACTCAGGAAATATAAGCTCACCCGTGTGAACCAGGTAATCAGAATGACAGTAAAATAATAGAAAATGGCTCAAAAGCAGAGCCTACCAAATTGTTTTAAGTGACTATCTTCAATTAAAGGCTCACTACAAAATTCATTCTCTCCTCCAGTTATCAAAATAAAAAGAGGTGAGGAAAAAATATTTTAACTGATTATCAAATATGTATGTGTTTCTTCCCTGATAAGGCTGTTTGACATGATGGAAACACAAAACTTTATTTTTAAATTATCTAAAATAAGTAAACATATAAAATGCTTTCTAAACACTTAAGATGTCATCTATGTAGAAACTAAACAGCACCTAGTTTTTCCAACTAGTTCACAAATTTTTTTTTTTTTTTTTTTTTGAGACAGGGTCTCATTTTGTAGTTCAGGCTGGCCCTGAGCTCAGCTTCAAACTCACATCACAGCAATCCTCCCGCCTCTCCTCCCGAGTGCTGGGATTATAGGCATGAGCTATCACATCCAGCACTGTGGTATGTGGTGCTGATTGCTGCTGGGCATAAGTCTCTCCACCCAATATTGTTATGTGGTTACCGGGGATGGAGCCCTGGCCCTTGCGCTTGGAAGACAGATGCTGGAATCACCGAGCTAAATCCCCGGACCTTTACAAAACTGTTATTTAAATATTCATCTACTTCTGATTTTCTTTGCTATCTTCCTAGAGACATCACGATTTGGGTGATGAAAAACTGACTTCAAAGGAAAGGAAAAAAGCCTTTTAAATATAATTTCAGGATTAGTTGTCAATATATGGGAAAAACTAGAAAATATTTCTTCCTCATCTCAAGATAATAGAATAGCTAGCTATTCCAGAAAGACACCAAGTTAATCTGTTAAAGAATAATTTTTTCAATAAATAGGACTGAAACAATTGAAGATCCATAAGAAAAAAGTAGAATAAAAAACTTTTTATCCATATTTCATATTAAACCATTAATTCAAGATGTATCTCAAGCTGAATGTAAAAACTACAAGTATAAAATGTCTAGAAGAAATCAAGAAAGAAAAGTCATATGTGAAAACAGCTAAAGGAAAAACTCATTATATTGGGCTTAATGAATGGAGATCACTTAAAAAATTAAATATATGCTAAAAAGAGGGAAAATATTTGCAAATCATATATTTTAAAAATATACTTCTTATGTTTGTTTATTTGTTTGTTTTGGGGGGCTTTGTTGTTGTTGTTGTTGTTGTTGTTGTTGTTGTTTTGGTTTTGGGAGGGTTTTTTTGAGACAGGGTCTCGCTTTGCAATTGAGGCTGGCCCTGAGCTCAGCCTCAAACTCACATCACAATCCTCCTGCCTCTGCCTCCCAAGTGCAGGGATTACAGGCATGAGCCACCATGCCCAGCACTGCGGTATGTGGTACTGGTTGCTGCTGGGTGTGAGTCTCCATGCTCAGTATTGTATGTGGTTAACCAGGGATCGAACCCGTGTTCTTGCGCTTGCAAGACAGGCGCCAGAACCACTGAGCTAACTCCCCGGCCTGAAAAATACAATTCTTTCTAAAATATAAAATGATACAAAAACCAATATGAAACACTCTTAGTTATAATCTGACAATTCTCTCATTGCTGAGAAAAAAATACTCAACACCCAAAGTTAAGGGAGAAAAAGCTTTATTTTAGCTCAGTTTGAAGAGATTTCAGTTTATAACTGGCTGGCTCTCAGGCAAGGTGGCATGACAGAGTGCATGAAAGAGGAGAAATAGTTTGTGACAGGCAGAAGGCAGAAAATGCAGCAAGTAACTGAATCGGCAAGTGAAAACAGCAGCCCTCTCTGTTCTTTATATTCTGTCCCAGTTGGGCCACCCTTAATCTCAAAATGACACCATGCATCGGTCTCAACATTATCATATCCTTGCACATTTAATCCCAGTATCACACATTCTACATCCAGCCACTTCTGAAAAGCGCAACCTATGACCACATGAGACTTTGAGAGGACGTCTAGATTCAAGCCACAACACATTTCAAATATCCATCAACTGGGAAATGGACTTGTTTAAAATGTGGTCTATCAGATAACAGGGAATATTACTTAGCAATAAAAAGGAACTGCTAACACAGGCAGTAACAAGATAAGCCTCAAAGGCATTCTGCTAAGTGAAAAATGGACACAAGTTGCAAGATTTAATTTATTTGAAATCTCCAAAAATTTATACTGACATAAAACAGATTAGTCATGGACTTTGGCTGGGAATGAGAACACTTACATTGATGTAAATGTTCTACCAGTAAACTGTGTTAATATTATAACTTAATAAGTTCACTAAAAATTGAGTAGTATACTCATACATAATGAACAAATTTTGTAACATGTAAACTAAATGTATACAAAGTTGTCTTTTAAAATAAAGCTGTGTAAACTTCTACCTTTTTCTTTACTTGAGCTGACAGTGAGAGACAAAAGAATTTTCAAAAACCATTCAATTCCTGCCAATATTACAATAGAGAAATCACATGCATAATTTTCAAATTAAGTCTTAAGCCACTGCTCACCAGTTTTCCAGATACATCTTTTATTAGCAATTAGAAATCTAAAGTCATAGCATAATGAATATGAGAAGCATATTTGGCAATAAGTAATTATTTGAACTGATAAAATATAAAAGAAATCTCTTGTCAAATTAATCTCATAATAAATGTTAGCAAACGTGGTCCTGTATTGATGGAAGGCACTGAATACTAACTTTACTATGCAAAAAACCTTGAAAATCTTCCAATCATTCCTTAGTGCATTTCTCTTAAATCTGTCTTTCAGTGAGATTACTTTCCTATATAATTTATACTGATGCTTATGGTGATGATTTGAGTGCATATGATATGCCAGTTACTCTGCTAAGCCTTCACACTTAAAATCTAATTTAGTCCTTATTTGTACTGCTAGATGTGTTTAACAGATATGGAAAGTAGAGCTCAGACAGACTAGATAAACACCCAAAGTTACACAGCGATGAAGTAATTTATCTCCAAGCTGAGTTACTAATCTGTGTTCTTAACCACAGAATTTGGCTTTCTATTAAAAAAAAAAATGCAAAACCATATACCTGTTTGAAAAAATTGCAACACCAAGAGAAACTACCAGCAAAGCAAAAAGACAACTTACAATACAAGAAAATAATTTTACCAGCTGTTTTTCAGACAAAGGGCTACTATCTACAGTATATAAAAAGCTTTAAAAAAAATAAACTCCCCCCACCCAATTTAAAGACCCAGTTCAAAAATAAGCATTTGAAGGAAGGAAGTAAAAGGAAGGAAGAAGTAAAAGCAGCTAAGACACATATGAAGAAATGCTCAAAATTGCTTGTCATTCGAGAGATGCAAATGGTTTTGACTCAGTGTTGACTGAGATTCCATCTCACTCAAAAAAAACAAATAAATAAAAGGCTGCTATTTTAAAATTAACCAGTAACAAAGGCTGGAGAAGGTGTCGGGATAAAGGAACCCTTCTCCACTGTTGCTGGGAACATAGACTGGTTCAACCACTGTGAATATCAGTGTGGAAATTTCTCAAAAAACTAGGATTAGAGGTCTCATTTGACCCTATTATTCCCCTGGTAGGTATATACACAAAAGAATTAAAAGATGGGCCGGGGATTTAGCCCAGTGGTTCTGGCACCTCTCTCGCAAGTGCAAGGACCCGGGTTCGATCCTTGGTCACCACATAACAATACTGGGCGTGGAGACTTAGGCCCAGCAGCAACCAGTACCACATACCACAGTGCCGGACGTGGTGGCTCACACCTGTAATCCCAGCACTCGGAAGGCAGAGGCAGGAGGATTGCTGTGATGTGAGTTTGAGGCTGAGCTCAGGGCCAGCCTGAACTACAAAGCAAGACCCTGTCTCAAAAAAACCCTAAAAAAAAAAAAAAAAAAAATGTTTTTTTAAAAAAAGGAAAAAAAATGAATTAAAAGATTATCACAGTGACATATATGCACCCATGTTTATAGCAGCTCAGTTTGTGATAACTAAATCTTAGAAACAACCCAAATGCTCATAAACTGGAGACTATATAAAGATTTTTTTTCTTATAAAATGAAGTATTATTCTGCCATAAAGAATAAGTTTGAGTCATTTATACTCAAAAGAATATACCTTGAGGACATACTTATAAGTGAAATAAGTAGGTTATACATGTGTAAATACTGTATCTTTTCTCTGGCATGACACATTGAAGATGTAAATAAGTTCTAAAATGTATTATAGATGTCAAGAAAAAGAAGAAATTCAAAGGAAAAATGGAGATAGGAGTAAGTAAAGAAGGAAAAGAAAAAAATCTGCTGGTAAAAATAAGAAAGCAAAGCTTATGTATATGAGACGGGGCTGTAGGGTGGGCAGGGGATGGAAAAAATGAAAAGTCATTTCATATACTGGCACAAATTCTCAATGTTGAGCGTGAACAGGGTGTGTATACAAATGTACCAATAAAATCAAATTTTTTAAAAAGGAATAAATTGCACCACCAGAAAATGTAGGTTTCTGTTTGCAAGTAAGAATGTCCACCTGTGCTGAAGTAATTCTACTGTCAATTGCAGTGAAAGGCAAAAGGGTCAAAAGAACTAGATGAAAATTAAGAAAGCATGGACAGTCTCTAAATGACTGAACTTTTTCATCATATAGTCCTTATCTACCTGAAAAAAACAAGTCCTACACTGTTACTGTCAGTGAAGAATACAGAATGAGAGAAGAATTATTTCCCATTCGTATTGACTATCAAGTTTTAAACAGAAAATATGCTATGCCATATAAATAAATCAATTCCATAAGTATTAATTTATCCTATTTGTATATTTAAAACTGTAGGACTCTAAGAGAGCAAATAAGTCACCCCGAAGCACACAGTTAATAAATGGTAAAATCAGAATCTAATCCAAAAGCTCATTTTGTTTTCTTTATATGATATATAAAACCCTTTCTTTTATTCCTTATTTTAGAAGTGCTTTCCTCCAGTTCACAAATGGCTTTCTCTTAAAGCTTTTAGCAAACAATAAGTATTCTCTAAAGACTTATCCTATACTTCTGGTTCACTTGTTCACATTTGTTGAGCTCTTTTTGTGTGACAGTTAGAAATAGAAGATAAATTAGATACAGCCTTAAAGAAATGGCAGTCAAGTGGTAGATGATTACAACAAAATAATTAAAACATGATTTAAAAATATAATGTCTTAAGCCCTAATCACAATGCAAACATAAAGAGAATACCTAAGTTATTTCTCCTGTCCTCTCTCACATTAGTATTCAAACTGAAATACATGTATGCCACTCCCAAACCTGTCCACTCTTATGGATACCAAAACCCATGGATGCGTAATCCCTTATATAAAATAGTGGAACATCTCTGCACATGATCTATGCACATCCTATGTATTTTAAATAATCTCCAGAGAGTTTTTAATACTCAATACAATTTAAATCCTGTATAGCTAATTGCTATACTATATTCGTTGGAGAATAATGACAAGAAAAGTCTGTATATGTCCAGAATAAATTCTGTTTCCAAGTATTTTCAGCTCATAATTATTTGAATCTGACATTGGTTTAATCCACAAGTTCAGAATTCCTATGTACATAGGGCTAACCATATCTTCCTTGCCTCAGTTTCAATGTCTTTAAACCCCTTGTTCATGGTTCCATTCAACTTACTACATATTATATATACTGTGGGTATAAAAAGGATGTACACTGGGGTTGGGGATTTAGCTCAGTGGTTCCGGTGCCTGTATTGCAAGAGCAAGGACCCAGGTTCGATCCCCGGTGACCACATACAATACTGGGCGTGGAGACTCACCCAGCAGCAACCAGTACCACACACCACAGTGCCGGGCGTGGTGGCTCAGGCCTGTAATCCCAGCACTTGGGAGGCAGAGGAAGGAGGATTGCTGTGATGTGAGTTTGAGGCTGAGCTCAGGGCCAGCCTGAACTACAAAGTGAGGCCCTATCTCAAAAACCCTAAAAAAAAAAAAAAAAGGCTGTACACTATAACACTAAGAGACATGAAGTCAGATAAGAGAAACTTTCAATGTATTTTCTATAATTTACAAGCTATATAAATTTGAGTAAGTAGCTTTACCACCCTGAGCCTCAGTAGGCTTTTAAAAATTAATTTTATTGGGCCATAATTTACAAATAATGTTTCCAATTTAAGTATACAATCTAATGCATTTTTTTCAGATTTCTATACTCATAACAATTATCAAGACATAGAAAATTTCCATATCTCAAAAATTGCACAGAAATATTTATCACAGTCTTTCCATATATCCATCAATATATATCATCATGGATACATCCAATATATCCATCAGTAAATAAGCTCAATCTGTCTTCCTAACCCATTCAAACTTGAAGCCTTCACTATCTGCTTCCTGCCAAAATAAACTAGATTCTCAAATAGAATTTCATATAAATGGAATCATAATATTCACTGCTTGTATCTGGCCTATTTTGGTAAGCAGAATGTTTTGGGAGAGTCATTCAAGTTGTTGTATTGTGTTTCCTGTGTGCTGTTGAGTAGCACCCCATTGTTTGGATATACCTATACTAGTTTATATGTTCAGCTTCTGATGGATATTGGGACCCAGTCTGGGGATACTTTGAATAAAACTCTTTAAAAGCCTATAATTCTTTGTCTGAACAAATGTCGATTTATTTATTTATTATTTATTCACTTAACTTTCTTGTGGGTGCGTGTGTATGTTGTGTGTAGTGATGAATTTGGACACTATGAAATATTCTAAATGGCTATACCAACTCATGAGTTCCTGCCAATATCAGCATTGTGAAGTAGTATATTTTGTATCTAGATGCCCTTCTTCAAAGATTCTCATGGGGCTTTGGAAGTGGTTGGATCTTGAGAGTGTGATGCTGGGATTGACCCATGATGCAATGCAAGGATTAAGGCTGCCCACCCTGGATGTTCACAACATATAGAGTAGCATCAAGGGCTGGTGGCATAGAATATAAGAGACAGAAGGCAGTCTGCTGTGACCACTTGTTTCTTGGTGTTCTTTGCTATTTAATTGCTTTGTTTTCTTCTGCCTGACATTAACTGTTTAATTTTTTATTGAACTTTTCTTTTTATTCTAAAATTACTAAAAGTTCCATCTAAACTGTGAATACAAGTTTTTTGTCAGATATTTGTATCACAAATATTTTGTCAATGTCAGATTTCCCTTTTCATCTTCTTGATTTTATTTTTGAATGGCAGAAGATTTTAATATTGATAAAGTCCAGCTTTTGAGTTGTTTCTTTCATGTATTGGGGGCCCTAAAAATCTTTATCTATCCCATAGTTCCTCTAATTTTTTTGTCCAGATTTTTTATATTTTCATCCCTTATCTTTAGATTCATGATCCATTTTTCATTAATTTTCTGTATTACATATTTAATATTCACTTTCCTACATATCTATCTAGATGGTTTTTTTCAGCAGGACTTGTTAAAATATTATTTTTCTTCACTTAAGTAGCTTGGCACCTTTGCCAATAATGAGTTCACCCTATACAACCAATCTATTTTTGCACTCTGTCCATTTCATTATCTATAAATTATACCTTTATGCCAATACTATATGGACTTATTATATCATATTAAGCCTTGAAACTAGACATTTTAAGTCCTTCAACTTTTTCTTCTTTTTCAAAATTGATTTGGCTCCTCTAGGATTTTTCATTGCTTTATTTTTAAATTACTTATTAATTTTCATAGCAGTCTGCCAAGATTTTGACTGAGATTATACTGAACATATAGAACAATTTAGGAATAACTGACATCTTAATAATATTGATTTTTCCAAGCAATGAACATGGAATATCTTCCCATTTATTCAGGTCTTATTTAGTTTCTGACAGGAAAGTAGTATAGTTTTTATTCTTGCCAGTAATTGTTATTTTCTTTTGTTTTTATTATAGCCACTGCTATACTCAAATCAACTGACCATCCATAGATGAATTATTTCTAGACTCTCAGTTGTCTTTCATTGATCCCTGTGTCTATCCTTATATCTACTCTACATTCCTATGATTACTTATCTTTGTATTAATTTGAAATTAGGAAAATGTGAGTTCCATAACTCTGTTCTTTTAAGATTTCTTTAGCAATGTGGAACACAGTCACATATCATATGAATTGTAGAATCAGTTTTTCCATTTTGGCAAAATGTCTCTGGCAACTTTGACAGGAATGATCACAAATCTGTATAGCAATGTGGGAAGTACTGCCATCTCAGTTACAGTAAGTCCTCCAATGCATAAAAGTACAATGTTGTTTTATTTATTTAGGCCTATTTAATTTTTTTCATCAATGTTAGAACTTTCAGTATACAAGCCTTGAAATTATTTGACTAAATTTATTTCTTAATACCATATGCTTTTTGATGCTTTATAAACACAAGTATTCTCTTAATTTCATTCTTGGAAGTTCATTTAAAAATGCATAAAAATAAAACTAGCTATTGTATTCTGTAATCTCACTAAACTCATTTATTAGCTTTGATAGATTTTTTGTGGATTATTTAGGCTTTCTGCACATTAGACTATGTAACTGCTAACATATTTTTACTCCTTTCTCAATCCAGATGCTTTTTGTTGGAGTGGGGTCTAATTTCCCTACCAAGAATTTCCAACACAATACCGATAAGTAACGGCAAGATCATGCATTTTTGTCCTGTTCCTATTCTTACAAGAAAAGTTTTCAGCATTTCATTATTAAATATGGTGTTAAGTATGATATAGGTTTTTCACAGATTCTATTAAACTGAGGAAATTACCCTCTATTCATGCTCTTTTAGTGTATTAATAATAATAACTATTGAGATTTCATCAAATGCTTTTTTGCATCAATTGAAATGATTTTTTAAAATTGTTTCTTTCATTCTATTAAAACAGTATATTATGATGACAGAATTTCATATTTTAAACCATACCAAGGATAAATATCATTTGTTCATGGTTTATAATCTTTTTATTGTACTGGATTTTTCTTGATAGCATTTTGTTGAGAATTTTCATAGGTATATGCATAAAGGGATATTGGTCTACAGTGTTATTTTGATCTCCTTGGATTTGTATCAAATAATACAATGCTCAAAGAATAGTAAGTATCCCCTTTTCCATAATTTTCTGGAAGAGTCTGAGGATTGGTGTTAAGTTTTCAAACATTTGGTAGAATTCTCGACTAAAGTCACTTGGTCCTAGATTTTCCTTCACTGGAAATTTTCTAATTAATGATTCAGTTTTTTCACTTATTATCAGTTATTCAAATTTCCCATTTTTACTGATTCAGTTCTGATAGACTCTTTCTAGGAATTTGTCAATCTCATCTAGGTTATCTAATGTATTTATATATGATTGTTTATAGTACTTTGTTCGGATCGTTTTTATTTCTGCAGGATCAGTACTAAAGTTTCCACTTCTGTTCCTAATTTTAGCCATTTGAATACTCTTTTTTTCCTTAGCAGCCCCAGAAAAGTGTGTCAATGTTGCTGATCACTTCAAAAAGTCAAATTTAGTTGCATTAATTTTCTCCATTTTTTATTGTTTCTCTCAATTCTAATTTTAATTATTTCCTTTACTTGATTGCTTTGGGTTCAGTTCATTCTCAGTTCTGAAGGTGGACAATTAACTTCTTGATATAAAATTTCTTTTTAAAAAATTTAATTGATTTTACTAGTACATTTTATATACAACTCATGATCACACTTAACATTGAGAATTTGTACCAGTATATGACATGCTTAATTCTCATCTTTTCCCATTCCCCTGCCCCCTTCACCCTCCTGCCCCTATGTATATAAGCTTTGTTTCCTCTTTTTATCATCCGTCACATTTTTTCTTTCCCCACATTACTTATCCTTATCCCTCTCTACCCTTTAAATATTATCTATTTCACAATATCTAGCATACACTGATCTTTAATTTTTTATTAAAATCTTTATTGGTACATTACATATATATCATGATTGCACTCAACAATGAGAATTTGTACCAGTATATGACACAACTTAATTCTCATTTTTCCCATAGCCTTACCCACCCTACCCCCCATATACATAAAAATTGTTTCCTTTATTTTTTGTTATAATCTCATTATTTTTCCCCCTTCACACTATTTCACTTTGAGTATTTTCTATTTCACAGTATATAACATACAATTCTAGAACTCATTTATATCTTTATTTTCTCATACCAGAGAAAAAATATGAAATTTACACATCTGTGACCTATTTATTTCACATATGAGGACATCCTCAAGGTATGTCCATTTAAGTATAAATGATTCAAACTTATCATTTTTTATGGCAGAGTAATACTCCATTCTGTAGAAGAACTACAGTTTTTTGTTTGTTTGTTTGTTTGTTGTTTTTGTTTTTGTTTTTTATGTTTTTTGAGACAGGGTCTCACTTTTTGTGGATAAGGCTGGCCCTGAGCTCATCCTCAGACTCACATCACAGCAATCCTCCTGCCTCTGCCTCCTGAGTGCTGGGATTACAGGCATGGGCCACCACACCCGGCACTGTGGAATGTGGTACTGGTTGCTGCTGGGGTGAGTCTCCACGCCCAGTATTGTTATGTGGTTACTGGGGATCGAACCCGGGCCCTTGCGCTTGCAAGACAGGCACTGGAACCACTGAGGTATATCTCCGGCCCCAACCACAGCTTTTTTCTCCAGTCTCCAGTTGATGGACATTTGAGTTGTTTCCAAGATTTAGCAATCACAAACTAAGCTGCTATAAACATGGGTGCACATGTCACTGTGATATGAGTCTTTTAAGAATTAAAGATCTCAGGTATACACAAAAGAATTAAAAGACTCAGATCTTTAATTCTTAATAGGTGCTTATAGCTATAGATTTCCCTCTAAGCACAGCTTTGACTACAATGTTTCTATTTTGTTATGTTTTCATTCCTAGATAATTATTTTCTTATTTCAATTGTAACTCTTCCCTGGAACATGGGTCATAGAGAAAGGTGTTACTGGGCTAGGGATTTAGCTCAGTGGTTCTGACGCTAGCCTTTCAAGTTGAAGGACCAGGGATTGATCCCTGGTAACCACATACAACAATGCCAGGCACGGAGACTCACGCCCAACAGCAATCAGTAGCATATACCACAATGCCAGGCATGGTGGCTCACACCTGTAATGCCAGCAATTGAGAGGCAGAGACAGGAGGATTTCTGTGAGATCCAGGCTTGCCTGGGCTACATATGAGCTCAGGGCCAGTCTAAAGTACAAAGCAAGACCCTGTCTCAAAAAAACATAACGAAGAAGGAAGGAAGGAAGGAAGGAAGGAGGGAGGGAGGGAGGGAGGGAAGGAAGGAAGGAAGGAGGGAAGGAAGGAAGGAAGGAAGGAAGGAAGGAAGGAAGAAAGAAAGAAAGAAAGAAAGAAAGAAAGAAAGAAAGAAAGAAAGAAAGAAAAAGAGAGAAAGAAAGAAAGAAAGATGTTATTTACATCCAGTATTCTTGCAGGTTTTCCAAATTTTCTTTCATTATTGTCTTCCAATGTCATATCATTATTGTGGTGGCAAAGCATACTTTGAATAATTTTTAGGCTTTTTAATTTTACTGAAATATATTTGAGGCATAACCTATGCTCTCTCAGAGAATATTCCTGTGCACTTAGGAAAATGTAGATCCTGACATTTGGTGTGAGGAAGGAAAGAAGAAAGAAACTACACTCATATCAACTAGACTTCTTAAAAAAACACACACACACAAAATTTACAGACACACGTGTGCACATGCACACACACACACACACACACACACACACACACACACACACACCAAAACATTTATTTGCTTATCTCAGTGTAGTACATATGTTAGGAGTTTTTAATCTTCATAGAGTCACTTAAAAGTGCTGGAATGATCAGAAATTATTCTGGACAGCTATAGCACAATCAAGTATTAACCAGAATCCAACAACATGTGAGAAGAGTAGCTACTGGTTGATAGCATACTGTAGCATCCTACTCTTCTGTTGAGAAGTCTTAACTTTGTTTTGTCTTTTTTGTTCTTTATTTTCTATGTCTAATATCCAACTATTCTGTACTTTCTTTGCTAAACTAACTTAAATCCTTCTCAAAAATCCTTTTTCTACCTAAATATTAGTCTGTTATTGGCAGATAAGACCTGATGAGCCCAAGAGTCATTTATCTTTAGCTCTAATACCTATTCACATTAAAAATGATCTTCATAAATCAATTTCAGAATGCTTAATAGTTAAATTCACATGTGTTAATAAGTCAGCTGGATCCTTAAAATGTTTGAATAAGTATAACTTCTTTTAAATTTGAAGTTGAAACTCACATTACTACTATTTATGAAAACCAAAATTTAAGTCAATTAAACTAAATTCTGCCTAGTAACTTCCAACATATTAAAAGATTAAGTTTTTATTTAGAAAAGGTAAAGTTAGCATAAAGCTGTGCTATATTCAGTTGATTTATATGACATTTAAATGAAGCTATGTATTAGTCAGTGCTTACTAGAAAAACAGATTCAATGTAAGATATACAAATATACTTGTTCCTTTTAAAAGTGTCTGTTCATTTCGGATGCCAATGTTTGAATTGGGTCTTTAAATTTGGGGGCTTAGATTTTGACAGGGTCTCGTTTTGTAGTTCAGGCTGGCCCTGAGCTCAGCCTCGAACTCACATCACAGCAATCCTCCTGCCTCTGCCTCCCAAGTGCTGGGATTACAGGCGTGAGCCACCACACTCGGCACTGTGGTATGTGGTACTGGTTGCAGCTGGGTGTGAGTCTCCACACCCAGTATGGTATGTGGTTAACTGGGATCGAACCGGGTCCTTGCGCTTGCAAGACGGGTGCTGGAACCACTGAGCTAAATCCCTGCCCCTGGGGGCTTGGATTTTTAAAGCTCTTTATATATTCTAGATAGTATCCCTTTGTCTAAGAAACAGCTGGTAAACATTTTTTTCCATATTGTTGGTTATCTTTTCACTCTGCTGGTGGTTTCTCTTGCTATCAAAAGCTTTTTAATAAGATGAGATCCCAGTTGTTGATTCCTTCTGCTAGTTCCCAAGCTGTTCATAAAGCCTTTCCATAAGCCAATGTCTCCAAGAGTTCTGCCTAGCCTGTTTTGCAGAAGATGTAATGTCTCTGTTTTAACATTTTGGTCTCTATTCTACTTTAATTGTAGTTTAGTACATGGTGAAAGAGATAAATCTAGGTTTAGTCTTTGTCAGGATGAAATCCAATTTTTCTAGCACCATCTGTTAAAGAGGCTATCTTTCCTCCATTGAAGGTGTTTAGCTCCTTTATCAAAAGATGAAGTAGCTTAGTACATCTTTCTAGACCTTCTAGTCTGCTCCATTGATCCTCAGGTCTCTTTCTCTGCCAGTACCATATTGTTTTTATTGTAATGGCTTTGTAATATAGTTTCAAGTTCGAGATTATGATATTCCCCCTGCCATGTCTTTGTTGCCTAGAATTGCTTTTGTTATTCTTGGTCTCTTGTGGTTCCAGATGAATTTTTGGATTGTTTTCTCTAGATCTGTGAAATACGCTGTTGTGATTTCAAATGAGATTGCACTGAATCTATAAAGTAGTGTGGCAGTATAGCCATTCTGATAATATACAGCTAAGAAACACATGAAGAATGTTCAACATCGCAGGTCATTCGAGAGATGCAGATGAAAATGAGATTTCATCTCACTCCACAAAGAATGGCTGCTATCATGAAAACAACCAACAATAAATGCTGGTGAGGCTGCAGGGAGAAAGGAGCCCTTCTTCATTTTTGGTGGAATGTAGACTGGTACAACCACTCTGGGGATCACTGTGGAGATTTCTCAAAAATCTAGGAGTAGAGGTCCCATCTGACTCTGTCATTCCTCTGCTAGGCATATACATGAAAGAAAACACTCATATCACAGCTACATACTTGGTAAGAGAACAATTCAAGAGGATGAGATAAAAATCATAGTGTATATGCACCAAACCAGCATACCCAAGTACATTTTTTAAAAAACTTAAATGGATATGAAAAATCATATAAGCAGTAATACAATTATAATGGAGGATTTCAACATCCCACTGTCACAAATAAATTGATCACCTATACAAAAGCATCAACAAAGAACTATCAGAGCTGAACTAAAACTCGAACAAATGGACTTACTAGATAACGTCCCACCTAACAATGACGTAACACATGTTCTTCTCAGCTACAAGCAGGATACTCTTCAAAACAGACCACATACGACCACATAGAACATGCTTAAGTAAATGCAAAGGAATGGAAACAATCCCATGTATATTATTGAACTATATTATATAGAACTATGAAATTGGAAATCAGTGGTAAAAGAAACCATGAAAACTGTGGTATGTGGTACTGATTGTTGCTGGGCGTGAGTCTCCACATCCAGTATTGTATGTGGTTACCAGGGATCGAACCTGGGTCCTTTCTCTTACAAGACAGGCGCCAGAACCACTCAGCTAAATCCCTGGCCCATTCCCTTCTTGATATCTTTCAAAAACAATTAAAAGCATCATAGTATAGCAACCTCTGTACAACCATGTTTGTAACAGGATCATTTGTAATGGCTAATGGTTGGAAACAACCTGGATCCCTATCAACAGATGAATGAATGAAGAAAATATCGTTTTTATATACAATACAGTCCTACTCTCCCATAAAGAACGATGAACTTGAAACCTTTTAGATAAATGGATGCACCTTGAGCCCATTCTTTTATGTGAAATTACACACACACACACACACACACACACACACACACACACACACTCAAATATCGCATTGTTTCTGTTGTGTGAAAAGGGAGAAACCAGGGCCGGGGAGTTAGCTCAGTGGTTCCGGTGCCTGTCTTGCAAGCACAAGGGCCCAGGTTCGATTCCCCGGTAACCACATAACAATACTGGGTGTGGAGAGCCACACGCAGCAGCAACCAGTACCATATACCACAGTGCCGGGCGTGGTGGCTCACGCCTGTAATCCCAGCACTCGGGAGGCAGAGGCAGGAGGATTGTGATGTGAGTTTGAGGCTGAGCTCAGGGCCAGCCTGAACCACAAAAGCGAGACCCCGTCTCAAAAAAACCTAAAAAAAAAAAAAAAAGAAAAGAAAAGGGAGAAACCAAAGAGTAAAGAAGAACCAAAATGGATAGATACTGGAAAGTAGAAAGAAAATGTTCAAATGGGAGGGGAAAGTGGGATGGAGAGGATGAAGGTTAGGAAAGAAAGAAAAAAAAATAGAATGAAAGGGTAAAAATGGAAACAAAGCTTCTATCAATGAGGATAGGAAGAAGAATTTGAGGGAAGGAAGGAGAATGGGAAAAAAGAAGAATCAAGATATATTACATACAGGTACAAGTTCCCTATGGCAAACATGATCATTATGTATATCAAAGTAGAGCAATGAAATTAATTTTTGAAAAGTAATTCTAAGGAGAGCCAAGGATTTAGCTCAGTGGTTCCGACACCTGCCTTGCAAGCATAAGGTCTCTAGTTTGATCCCAAGTAACCACATACAACAATGCCAGATGTGGTGACTCACACCCAGCAGCAGTCACTACCACATACCATATACCACAGTGCTGGGCCTGGTGGTTCACACCTGTAATCCCAGAACTTGAGAAACAGAGGCAGGAGGATTGCTGTGAGTTTGAGGCTCACCTGGGTTATATAGTGAGCTCAGGGACAGCCTGAACTACAAAGGGAGAGCCTGTCTCAAAAACAATAATAATAATAATTCTAAGAAAAAAGGGACAAATATGTGAAAAACAAGTATCTGTGAAATCTTCTATATTAAATATTAGGAGCAAAATTATATTAGCAGACTATTGTCAAATGTTCATAGTATTGCTAATGTAATTTTTAATATTATCAATAAATTAAAAAGTTGAATGACATGTGAACAAGTAAAACTACATACCTTATTAGCTCTAATTTCAAATGAAGTTTTGATTGTTTCATACAAGCAAATTTCAAGAAATTATCTAGCAATACCACAGCACAATTAACCTAGTTACTTTCTTGACCTCATAAATCACATTTTCTGATCTCCTGAGCTCTTTGCACACAGACTCAGAAGGAAATGAAAAATTCTCACTGTGTTAAACACAAATTATTGCACAAACAAAAAAGAATATTTTTTTCAACACAGTAATTTTCACCTAAAAATTTAGTGGTTTTCATTTTAAAGAAAAAAGAAAATTTTAATGCAGTTATCCTGTCAAAATTTAAAAGACAATTGAACGTAAATTTGCTTTACTCTCATTCACAAAATTATATTACATTACACAAACACATCTAAGTGTTACGTTCAAAGAATAAACAAAAAAAACAAGTCCCTACTCTCCAGAAGATGACATTACAGTTAAGAGAGAATACATAACAAATAATACAAATAAATATATATGTTGACAAGTAGTCACAAAAATTAATTAGAATAATAGAAAAACTATGACAGGAAAGGTGGTTATGTTAGAGAAAGCAGAAAAGTCCTGTAATAACAGCAACTGGACAGGAATTTAAACTAGTGAGAAAGTGAAACTATAAATTAAACAAAGTGCAAACATCCAATTAAGAACAAAGTGCAAACATCCAATTAAAAGACAAAGAATGTGAATATAAACAACTTTTTAGACATTTTGCTGTGAATGAGAATCAAAGAAATGGGAAAGGGGCCACATTACAGGAACTGTGAATATAAGTACAAGAATGCATTCACTGTCAAATCATAATCTAGAAGGAAATCTGGCAAAAGGATAAAAGCTGTAACTTCTCTTCTCCCTTCTCTCTTTGATCTAGTATCTTCCATTGGCCAGTCTTAAGCAGAAGCCAGAAAACAAGATGAAACAAGATGGCAGATGATGGGAATGGATTTTAAAGATGACTATAGTAACAAAAACTTACTTAGTATATGCCAGGAACCATTAGAAATGTTATGCATATCTTAAGTATTTATCCTCAGAACAACTACTTGAAGTGAGTACTTTAATTATTAATCTCCATCTTACAGGCAGGAAATTGGGGCCCAGAGAGCTTATGAAATTTTCCTCCACAGTGTGGCGATTTCTCAAAAAGCTAGGATTATAGGTCCCATTTAACTCTGCTATTTCCCTGCTAGATATATACAAGCAAGAATTAAAAGTATCATATCCCAGTGACATATGTGCACCTATGTTTATAGCAGCTCAGTTTTTAATAGGTAAATCTTGGAAACATCCCAAATGCCCATAAATGGGAGACTAGATACAGAAGATGTGGGGTTTTTTTTAATAGAATAGAGTATTATTCAGCCATAAAAAATGATAAATTGGAGGCATTTAAATTTAAATGGATGTACCTTGAGTACATACTCATAATTGAAATAATAAGATATAGATGTATAAATACCATATTGTTTTTCTAGTATGAGAAACTAAAGGTGTAAATGAGATCCAGAAAGTATGACAGAAATTGTGAAACAGGAAGAAAATGTTCAAAATGAAAAGGGAAACAAGGAGAAGGGGAAAGTAAAGAAGGGAAAGAAATATTTTATAGTAAAAACAAAAATAATGGAAACAAAGCTTATGTATAAAGGGGTCTAGGGGTTGTAGGGAGAGCAGGGGAATGGGAAAAAAGATGGGAATCAAAATGTGCCATGGGCAGGTACAAATTCTCAATGCTGAATGTGATCATAAGGTATTTATCAAATGTACCAATATACTCAATTTAAAAATATGTTCCTACAGTCACACAAGTAGTAGTTTGAAAAGAAACAAGAATATTAACCCAGACAATCTGATTCCAGAATGCATATTAACTCTTCTACCAAATCATCTCAAGAGATGTTTATGTGCTAATGGGAATGACTGAAGAGAATAAGAAGTAATTGCAAAGAGAGAAATTACAGTAGCATTTTCTGTTGAAATCAAATGGGAGAAAAGAAGCCGAATTGGTCTTCCTGCACAACTTTTTATGAGCACTGAGAAGAGGGCTTGCAAGCATGTTAACGTACTGCAGGGATAAGTGAAAACACTTGAGATGAAGTTGTTTCCCTGGAGAAGTAGCATAGAGTGTGGGAGACAGATGAATCCTGTGGTCTCTAATTGTTTGTGCCCATGTCTGAGTGAGTAAAGTCAAAGTGCACCAGTCATGAGAACAGTGAAATAATTGCAGAGATAGTGCCTGGAAACTTCCTGAGATTCTGACTAAACACAACCAACTGCCTATCTTTGGACATCTGTAGTAATAAAAATAATGCTATACTTTCTTAAGCTTCCAGCTCCTTTCAGAGGAATACGTTTCTTTTTTCACCCTGTTTTGTTTTGTTTTGCTTTGTTTTATTTTGTTTTGAGACAAGATGTTGTTATGTAGTTCAGGCAAGCCTTGAATCCACTATACAGGGCAGGGTGGCCTTGAACTCACTGCAGTTCTCCTGCCTCAGCCTCCTGAGTGCTATGATTATAGATGTGTAATATCGTTCCCCAGCTTCAAATGAGTACATTTCCAACTTAAGAATCTAACACAGGAGCCGGGGATTAGCTCAGTGGTTCCGGTGCCCGTCTTGCAAGCACAGGGCCCGGGTTCAATCCCTGTTAACGACATACCATACTGGGTGTGGAGACTCACGCCCCAGCAGCAATCAGTACCACATACCACAGTGCCGGGTGTGGTGGCTCATGCCTGTAATCCAAGCACTTGGGAGGCAGAGGCAGGAGGATTGCTGTGATGTGAGTTAGAGGCTGGGCTCAGGGCCAGCCTGAACTACAAAGCGAGACCCTGTCTCAAAAAAAAAAAAAAAAAAAAAAAAGAATCTAACATGGTACAAGACATGCAGCAATTCTTAAATATTCATTGATTCATTTACTTTATTTAGTATCTATTATTTGGTAAGCATTTGGCCAATATAAAAGATATAGCAACTAGCAAGATTAGAAAAATGGTCGGGCATGGAATGACTGTTCATGAAACTTATATTTTAGTAGAAAAGTTGTGCAATAGATGTATACAAAATTTCTCACAGTGATGTCTTGTCATTAAAATAAAAATAGGGCAAGGCAATAGATATGTCTTGAAGTGGTACGGAGACAGGAAGTGTGGAAGAAATATACACTGTAGTAAGCCCAATTTACAAACATTTGAGCTGCAAACTTTCACAAATCAAAGGGACCTCACAATACAAGCATTTATAGATGAGAACTAATCCTGGAAGTGCCTCTTGTGTCTGCTACACATCGTCATGGTTGTACTGCTGTGTGCTTACTGCACGGTGCTCAATCAGAGCCCAGGATGTCCAGAAGCAAGAGGAAAAGAGGTGGTGATGAGGAAGCACAAAGCTTCCTGATACAATATGTATATTTTATCAAAGGCGCTAAGATTTACTTTGTCGGACGTATAAATAAATACAATTTATAAATGTTCTCCTGGAATGGAACTCATTTGTAAGTCAGGGATTTACAGTACAGGCAATGAAACCTGAATGATGAGATAAGCCAGCAATGCAAAGGGCTGCATAACAATATCCTGAAGACAAAGAAATACAGTGAAATATTTTGGGACAGCATTTAGGAATAGAAAGTCAATGTGGCTGGAGAATGGTGATAACAAATGATACTAAGGAGGGCAGGGATTTAGCTAAGCAGTTCTGGCACCTGTCTTGCAAGTGCAAGGACCTGGGTTCGATCGCTGGTAACCACATACAACAATGCTAGACATGGAGACTCATGCCCTCCAGCAATCAGAAGCACATATCACAGTGCTGGACATGGTGGCTCATGTCTGTAACTCCAGAACTCAGGAGGCAGAGGCAGGAGGATTGCTATGAGTTCAAGGCTGAGCTCGCCAGCCTGAACTACAAAAGCAAGACCTTATCTAAAAAAATAATAATAATAAATAAATAAATAAGAAAGAAAGAAAGAAATGATACCAAAAAATGAAATAAAAGAGGTAAAGGTATGGAAAAACTTACAAGTAAAGGTTTGAATTTCAATCCAAGGTTAATTGAAAGCTACCAGAAGATTTTAATTAAAATAAGACCCAAGCATTTTTGAACACTGTACAATATGAATTTTTTTCATTTTAAGAAATCTATCATGATTTTACCAGTTTAATTTCAAAATTTTCATCAGATTTATACTTACTCTTCTAATGCCTCTCTCCCTTAGAAGACAAAGAGCTCCACAAAAACAAGAATCAAATTTCTTTTGTCATTAAATCCGTATAGCTCAGCATAGTATCTTTTAGTAAGAGTTGAGATATTTTTGTCAAATGAAAGAAATTTAATGAAGGATGATTTAATACCACATTAGCTGACTTAGAACAAGTTTTTACAATCAAGAAGCTTACAAACCACTGAGAAAATGAACATGTAATCAACTACAGTACAACATACTAAGTGCTGCACCGAAATATGATCATATACCATGCATGGGAAAATAAGACAGAAAGTAATCAGTTATGCTTAAAGGTAGGAAAAGTATTAGATAAGTGTTTAACCAAGTAATACTCATTTCCTTCAAATGAATGCCTATTCAAAGAAAACATCTATATTAAATTTATTAGTTACATAATTAATAGACCCTATACTCTATTGACTTTTTAGATATCATCACAATGCTGCTTCAGACCATTTTAAAAGATTTATTCCTGTGGGCCAGGGATTTAGCTCAGTGGCCTCAGTGGCACTGCACCTGTCTCACTAAGTGAAAGATCCTGATTTTGATTCCCAGTACCAAAACAAATTTATTCCTCAAATAATCTTTTAGAATTTTTGATATATTTTTGTTCTGTATATCACTTCCCTGAAATTATTTCAACAACTGAATGATTCCACACTGCATTAGTAATATTAACATGTTTCCTATAGAAAAACCTAAATGAGAACACGTTTTGTTCTGTTTTTCTGCCAGCTGCCACATATTAGTTTTAGTGATCATCACCAAATTTTTCTTTATTTCATACTCAGTAGATCAAAAGATCCTCTCACGCTCCCCTACCCTTAAAAAAAAATCTTTGGACTTTCACTATCATGCTGTGTAGACAAGTCTTACATGTCATCATTTTTTCCTATTACATCTATAGTATAAATAAAAACTGCCTTCATTTAAAAACAACCAGCCTTACAGGCATCCAGAAGACATAAATTTAGTTAAATGGTGCCCTCTGGTGACATAAATCTTGCAGTAATATACAAATCCCAGAGCCAGGAATGACATACAACCCTCCTTATGGCTTCAAAACCAAAATGTCAAAGTTAAGAAATACTTCCTTGCCTGACACAAAACACATGCCTACTCACACTTTGGATATGGAGATTAACAGACGGAATTATGACAATCGTTTGAGTAACATTTTATGTTTGACCTCTTTATTCTCAAGTTTATGTGATGCCCTATCCAACTTACAGCACATTTTATTGTTTCATTTTTACTAAGAAATGTTTGCAGCAAATAATAACTATGTTTATTGTATAGAGGTGGTCCATGCATAGAACACACCTCAATTCTTTCTCATCCCTTTTCCCTCTCTTCCTTCCCCTCTCTTTCCATCTGTTGGTCCCCCTCCCTTTTATAAAAGATCTATCTTCCTGTTTCCCATTTTCCATCTTTCATTTTGCTCTTTATTTATATTTTGAGTTTTTATACAAGAGAAACCATAATAAACTTGTGTATCTGATTTCTTTAATTTAATATTACGATCTGAGTATGTATCCATTTTCTACAAATGACTCATTTGTCCTGTTTTATGGCAGAAGGATTGAGTATAAATACCCACATTGTGTATGCACATCCATATTTTCTTTATACATTTATCTGTTGATAGACATATAGGCCATTCCCAAGACTTGGTTATTATGAATTATGGATATGTATGTATCACTGTAATATGACGTCTTTAACTCCTTCATAAAGATACATACTTGGGGGAAATGTCTGGGTAAACTGGAATTTCTATTTTTAATTTTTTGAGGAATTTCTATACTGATTTCCATAGGGATTGTAGTAGTTTACATTTCCATCAACAAGGTAGAATGGTCCCCACCCCAACCCCTTGAAGTCTTGATGACATTTGATTTTTGTGTGTGTGGTACCAGAGATCGAATGCATGACCTTGTGCTTGCAAGGCAGCTGGTGGTGCAACTGAGCTAAATCCGCAGTGCTTTGATTTCTTAATAGGAGTACTCTTTCTGAAGTAAAATGTAATCTAGGTATTTCAATTTGCATTTCTCTAATGTTCAAAGATGCTGAACATTTTCATGTATTTATTGGCCACCTGTACTTATTCTGAGAAATATCTATTCATTTCAGTTTCCCACAATTTTTTGAGTCTTTTATTTTGGAGGATCTAAATTTTTTGAGTTCTTTATCATATAATGTAGATATTGTTCCTCCCTCTGAGTAGTACTAAGCAAAAAAAAAATTTTCCATTTGATAGGCTGTGTCTTCACTCTATACTGTTCGCCCCTCCGTGCAGAGCCTTTTCAATGTGATGCAATTCTATTTGCTGCTTCTTCATATTATTTCTTACATAATTGTGGGATCTGTTCAGTTTGCCTATGTTTTCAAGAATTTTACCTATTTTATCTTCCAGTAGATTAAATTTCTGTTTTAATGTTCAGATCTTTGATCAGCTTTGACTATATCTTAGCACACGTGGTAAAAGATATGGGTCTGAACCGCCTGAGGTTATTTCTTCATTCTCTATTATGTTCATTGATCCATAAGTCTGTTTTTGTAACAGTACCATGATCTTTTCATCACTATAGTTTTATTTGTAACTTGAAATCTGAGATTGTGATGCCTCCTGTTTTGCTCTCATTTCCCAGGATTGCACTGTTATTCTGGATCTTTTCTGGTTCCAAATCAATTTTAGGATTATTTTCTCTAGTTTTGTGAGGAATGCTATTGGTATTTTGATTGAGATTACATTAAATTCATGTATCAGCTTTAGAAGGATAACCCTTTTGACTATTTTAGTTCTACCTATCCAGACAGAAAAGGATATCTTTCCATTTTCTGATGTTCTCCTAGGGGACATTTTAAAAATGTAAATCTCACCCTTAGACCAGTGAGGTTCATTTTATCACTCATACCTATGAACTGACCGACCATTCACTATTTAGCCAGTGAAGACCTATTTAAAGTCTCATAACATACAGTTTGTTTCTTTGGAGAACATGCTTTGAGGTTGTGAGGGAAGGTCAGTGCTGCTTAGGTAGTGGTCCTCTCACACATAGCTAAGCAGCATCTCACTGTAACCTTTTGTTAATTATCCATGGAAGTATAAGTACAAACTATCATTAAGTAGATGAAGGAGTGAATCATTTATGTTTCAGATATGCTATGTATTTTAGAGGGACTATTAGATATTATAAAGATATTTGTGAATTTATGGATTTGGATAGTACTCAAGATATGCCCTGGAATGATAATGGTTCATTAAACTCCTTAAAGACTAAAACAAATCCTTGTAAGTCCTAAGAATAAAGAAATGCCACTATCATACTCTGCCAAGTTCATTAAAAATACTGAAAAATTATATTCTTTCTCTTGAATGGCCCAAGGTTGATTATTTAGAACCCATGTTCTCAAATGTCAGCATGTCTCAGAATCAACTAAAAACATTTTGCAGAGCTGACTTCAAGAGTTTCTGATTCAATACATCTGGAGACCCAAGAGTTTACAGTACTAACCACATTCACAGATGACTGGTGCATGTAGAACATGCTGAGAATCGCTGTTTTTGAGGATCATATTGTTCCAATTACATACATGTGTGTGCCCCTACATTCACTACAATCTATAAACTTTCTTTAACTTCCTTATCACCAGATGACAAAATATATACATAATTATTAATAAGCAAGACCATAGGGATCAAGATGCTTTCAAATAGATTTTAGTTTGAAATAAAAATATATTAGAATTACTATCATGGAAAAACATATTCCTTTTAAACTCTAAAATGTGGAAAAGTTCTTACCAATTTCCTCTGTACCCTTATCACCACCATAATTAAATAATTATTTATATAAACTCTCTGAAAGTATTTCCACAACCAAAAGGATTACGACTATAATATTGGTAATATTACCACACTTGATAAGGAAACCTAGGTGGAAAAGCCTATTATGTTCTGCTTTTTTCCAGTTGCCACATGTTAGCTTTAGTGACCACCTCCAAATTTTCATTTATTACAGATGTAGCAGAAATCACCATATTATTTCAGGGCTCCTCCTCCAAAAAAATGCTCTGATGTTTCACCGTCTGTATACAAAATTTCATATGCCATTAAAATAAATTAATTTAATTCTGATAATGTCTCTTTTTCCCTACTTTTTTTCCTCTGTTTTTCCGTAAAGGTAAACACTGTGTTCTGCAATAGATTACTGCCTAGCACAATGGCTAGCACCTAACAAGTACTTTTTAAATAATTTAGAAAACCAATAAAAATTTATTAAAAGTCTATTATTGAAGGTCCACATGGGAGACACAATAGTTAATTAAATATAATTTATACCATCAAGATTAATTTTCATTAACTTACAAAAACACATTTATATTACATATCTGAAAACGAACTCATCCATTATATTAAAATAGTTTTCACAAATAATTATAGCGGTAATATAGATTTTTAAACTGTCAAAGTAGATCTCAGAGATAAGAATAAAAGCAATAAATACGTTCAATCTTACTCCTTCATTGCCTAAATAATAAATTACTAATAGGATGCCTTCAAATGAATGGTTTAGCTATTCTTAATTAAAAAGAGAAAATTTGTTAAACATCATGAAATTCTAGCTCACTTACATTCAGATTCTGAAAAGTGTTGATATTATGGTGATTATCATAAAACTGTAATTATCCATTGAATAAATTTTTTCCTTAGTAGTACCACAAGATGTCACTGTAAGCCTAAATGTGCAGCATTTAGCATCTGGCTTAGATATCTTTCCTATTTTGTACATTAATAAACATTGATTGTTAACTTTCAAAGTGCTTCTTCCACTGCCAGATGTTGGTTAATGGGAAATTAAAACAAATAATGTGGGGACTCTAGAGGTGAGTCTGGAGAAAGCTAATGAAAAATTTCATCAATCTACATGATTATCACATATCCCTCCAGTCACAAAAAAAAAAAAGTATATCTTAAATTTAGATTATATATTTTTACTTTCATTTTGTATTTCCAAAATGATTATGTATTACTTCTATAATTGAATAAAGTTGGATTATAAAAATTGAAAAGATATAATACCTTTGCTACAACCTACCATGTTATCATACAGCTCTTTATAAAGAATTTTTATACACTATTCTACTGACAATATTAATGTAGGCATGATGCTGGTCCTGAACAATATATCATCTAATATATATAATTTTTTAAGCATATGATGAAAGACTACAAAAAGAGGACAGCACTTATTTTCAGAATGATTTTTTTTCATCTGTAGAAAGGTTTTGGTTTTCAGGTCACAAGTAAATATTATAGCACATTCAGCAGTAATAATATTTCACTTTACTATCAGTTTATATTGGCTTGACTGAATTAGAATTGCCTATGTTTGTGTAACTAGATGAGATTCTTCCACAGTATTATTTCAATGTACTGATTTTTTGAAGGTCAGCAAAAGAAAAGTGAATCAGTATCATCCATTACTTAAAACAAAAAGGGCAGGGGAGTAGGGTTCAAATAGAAAGCAAACTATGGGCTCTAACAATGCTTAAATTTTTCATTAGCTTCCTACCTATGTGTTTATAAAAATAAAATCTTTTTTTTTTTTTTTTTTGAGACAGAGTCTTGCTTTGTAGTTCAGGCTGGCCCTGAACTCAGCCTCAACTCACATCACAGCAACCCTCCTGCCTCTGCCTACCAAGTGCTGGGATTACAGGCATGAGCCACCACATCCCACACTGTGTTATGTGGTACTGGTTGCTGCTGGGGTGAGTCTCCATGCCCAGTATTGTTATGTGGTTACTGGGGATCGAACCCGATCCTTGCGCTTGCAAGACAGGTGCCAGAACCACTGAGCTATATCCCCGGCCCAAAGATAAAATCTTACTCAAGATTTACATGTCTACATGACTTTACTGTGGGGCTTTAAAGAAAATACACAATGTGAACAGTCAAACATTCAAAAATATGTTAGTAATCAGGATTTAGCTACCCACATAGAAATGTTTTTGCACTCCGGTTTAGCCCCAAATGACTTTAAAAGGTCAGCTAAAACAAATCTATCCATTCAAATCTAGGCATTAGGATTAACTTACACAACAGCTTTTTACAGATTATTATTGTCTCTCATTTTACCAGAGAAATTCAAACCACACCATGGGCTTCAAGCTAAAATACTCATCATTCATTAAAATAATGGCAAAATGTAATTCCTTGTCAATGCATTTGTCTTTTTACTCTCCAGGTAATGGTATTAGCAAATGACTACATTATCAAAACATAGCAGAATTATCTACATCATACAATAATTCTCTTCCTAAATCAAGTTCTAAAAGCTCATGGTCTCAAAGAGAGCCAGTCTTAACTAAACACATCATAAAAATCTATTTAGATACACTGCCATTTAGTTAATGGCTTTTAGTAATCATCACTTAGAAGACACAGTTAATTTTTAATTGAGAAATCTGTGGCTGGAAAGTGTTTCAAAATACAACTCTCTATAGACAATGTTTATTTAAATTCTGTAGCACTCTATTCAGATTTCTTTCCATTGAATACTAACTACAATGATTACAATTATTTGCATCGTTAAGTCTTACCAAACACAACAGAATAAAGAAATTAAGCCACAAGTAAAATAATCCTCTGTGGCTTTTTATTTCTATTCACAGTCAATAAATTGGTTTTTGATTTTTCAAACTCTTACTTTTTTAAAGTTATATTCAAATCATAAAGTGAGGTATGTGTCAATAATTACTTTCATAATAAAATCAGGTGAAACATTCCAAAATGAAGCTTTATTAAATCCTATCTTTATATTCTTTTTTTAATTTTTTCAGTACCAGAGATTGAACTCACAACCTTGCACTTACCAGGTAAGTACAGTGCTACTGAGCTACATCCCCAACCCAGTTCTATCTTTATATCCTATATCAATATCTAAGCCTGAAAACGAATAAAAATATCTAGTAGATTCAGTTATTTCTTTAAAATACAGAGTATTATTGCTTACCATATTGAAAATCCTAGTTTTGATTTTCAGCAGCATAAAATTAATTAACTAATTAGTTCTTAGTTAATTAAATAAAATGTACTGCTCAATGGAGTTTTTATTGCTTAATCAGCAATGTTTGTTGAGAGAAGAATTTGCTAATATCTTTGCTCACTTTTTTGTCTCAAAATATTTTGAGGAATTAAAGCCGTACATTATGTATGCATAAAGACATACATAAATATACCTTTATTTTCTTCATAATCTTTATAAGAGAATACACATAAAGTTAAACATTATTTGGTTAGATTCATGACAAATTCATGATCCCAAAATACTGAATTTTTACCAATTAATTTTTTAATCCTGGGTCATAAACTTTTCTAAGAAAGATGAATATTGCTTTTATTTTGTATCAAAAGCAAAAGTTTGATTAAATGGAGCCTAACATTTTTGTGTTAGACAATTCCTTCTAAAGAAAAGCAACTTCTTTAGTGAATCTGTCCTTTGCAACAAACTACTCAGAATTTTTAACTATATGAATTTTTTTCCCATACAAAGTATTCTTCCAATATTAACATTTTTCAATAATATACCCCTCATCTCTTATAGCAACATCCTTTTGATAAATATTAATTAAGAAAAAAGAAAAAAATCTTCCTTTCTACTATAAAAGAAAATTATTCCAGTATGAAACTTGGTGAACACAAAATTCTTTCACCATATCACCCAAACTATTAAGCCCAATCCTGACCATTAAGACAGATAATGTTTTAATACTTACCTAACAAAGCTTGGAATAAGCTGCTCTTAAAGATAGTCATCACCTTTTTAACAGCATTTTTCAACAGCTGCTCTTCTGGTTTTCTTAATTTTTTGCAGTATTCTTCTAGCAACGATAAAGCACGGTCAGTATCTGAAAAACAATTTTAAAAAATTATCATGTGGTCTCAGAAAAATAGCAAGCTAATGTTGATTTATTCTATAGCTATGTTCTTAATTTCAAGACATGAAATAATAAAATAATCATAAATTCCATAAACTATCATGCAAAACTGATAACGAGACAAAACTCAATAATCTACTTTTATTTCCTGTAGTTATGATTGCCAAAGAATTTACAAATGTGAAACAAAACAAAGAATACGGTACCAAGTAGACATTTTCATGGAAGATATGATTCCCTTTTGTCAAAAAAAAAAAAATGGTGACTTTTTGGAAAACAATGTCCAGATTTCTGAGTGTAATCTTTGAATTCTCTCTCACAGGATCAATTTCAACCTACATTTTCAGCTTTACTTTCAACTCTATCCCAACTACAGATAGTACCTTAGTCATACTGGATTACTCACTTTTCTCTTCCTTATCCTACACACACACACACACACACACACACACACACACACACACACACACTCCCTCTCTTTGTACCTCTGTACTTTTTCTGTGAAATTTTTCCCTATATGTGAATATCTTCCCCAAAACCTCTCTCTCCCTATGTAGAAGCCAGCTTACTTGGCCAACCAAGAATCAACATACTCTACTGAAAAATATTTACTGGGGCCGGGGATTTAGCTCAGTGGTTCTGGCCCCTATCTTGCAAGCACAAGGGCCCGGATTCAATCCCTGGTAACCACATACCATACTGGGCATGCAGACTCATGCCTAGCAGCAAACAGTACCACATACCACAGTGCAGGGCATGGTGGCTCATGCCTGTAATCCCAGCACTCAGGAGGCAGAGGCAGGAGGATTGCTGTGATGTGAGTTTGAGGCTGAGCACAGGGCCAGCCTGAACTGTCTCAAAAAAAAAGAAAAATATCTACTGTCAACTAACTAATCTAGATCTGAAACCTACCTACCAGTTTATGTTACCAGCTACTTCATTTCTCTGAGCTTAGGTTTCCTCGTGGATATGAGAATTAAATAAAAACAATGTATGCACAATGTTCTGCACAATGTCTAGCATATAGAAGCAATTGATAAATCAAGTGATAACCGACATCCCTTTTAGAATCAACTCAAATGTTCTCTTTTCAAAAGCCATCTCTAGGCTGAGGATTTAGTTCAGTAGTTCTGGTGCCTACCTTGCAAGTGCAAGGGCTCAGGGTTTGATCCCCAGTAACCACATGCAACAATCCTGGGTGTAGAGTCACACCCACCAGCAATCAGAACAACATACCACAGTGCTGGGTGTGGTGGCTCATGCCTGTAATTCCAGCACCTGTGAGGCAGAGGCAGGAGAATTGCTGTGAGTTCAAGGCTGAGCTCAGAGCCAGCCTGAACTAGAAAAAAAGTAAGATCCTGCCTCAAAAGAAAAAAAAAAAAAAAGTCATCTCTGATGATAAATTAGTCACTATAATTAACCTTTCCTCAAAATCAGTTTGTGCATACAAATCTTGTAGACATCCTTAACACATGCCGTGTGATACAAAGACTTTTACTCTAGATGTCTGCATCTCTCACAAAATGTATCCTTGAAAAAGCCACGAAAGTCACACTATCTTTGCACATAGTGGGTGATAGCTATCTTGAATTTGAGAAGCCCTCTTTCTTCTCCACCCTGCCAACTTCAAAACTAGAATAAATATCAACTAAATGACAATAGCTCATATTTACTGAATACTATTTCTATATACAACATTTCTTTCTCATGATTTTTCTAATTTTTCTTTCTCATAACCTTTTTGGCTGATAATGCCTACTATTCCATGGAAAATGAGAAAACAACTTCCACAAGGACCTAGCAATACCTATACCTTCTTAACAACCTAAGGTCACTGTCAACAACAACAACAACAAAATGATTTTCTTCTCCTTTCAGTCATTCCTACTAGCATAAAAATAAGGTGAAACATCAGTGGCTTTTAAAATGTTCCTTGACTCTCTAACTACTGTCCCTCTTTCTCTATTCCCTTTTATTAAAAAAAAAAATCCTTTGAAGCATTTACTATCTCTTCCTCAGGGTTCCTTACAGTTTCACTAAGAGCTCTTATCAGTGTCACCTAATATTTCCATATTAACAAATGCTTGCAGTTGTGAAACTTATGTGAAAGCCAGCTTACTTGGCCAAGGGACTATCTACATCATCCATCCCCACTCTAGCAGCAAAACTATCACCAGCCAGTGCTTACAGATGGGGCTAAAGAACTCCCCTGGTTTTTTGCAAGGACCTGATTTCAATGTGATAGAATCATGTTTTTACTTACAGTGTAGCCTTTGCGTACTCCTGAAATATTTCTAGTCCTTGTATCTGAGACTTGGGCATTACTCTGCTAGTAATAAGCCTAAGTGACTAAGGCACTGACTTCACCAATACTATTTCAGTTACAGGCAGCAAAATTGGTGCAAAACCCAGTTGCTGGGGCCTGTACAGGTTATCAAACACAGAACTTTGTCCAAGAAGTTATTGCTTAGTTATTGCTGCACTCGGCAGGCTACCTAGGGATGGAATCTCTGGAACAAATGCTTTGCCAGAAGAAAACATGCAGCCACAATCTATTGGACTTTTATTCCAGATAGTATCATATGTAACTTGTTACAGCAGTCTTGGGCCATAAGTGCACCAGAGCAAAAGGCTCCACACTGAAGTATGAGCCTGGGTCCAGTCAAAGTGTTGGGCTGGTTTTATTGGGTTATAGACTCAGGATGTGACATTGTTAGACAGCATTGGTGGCCATACGAATGACATAAACATTTTAAAATGGTCGATCCACAGTAGTCTGCCAAGAACACTGCAGTGCCTGACCATAGTAAGATATCAGCAAATGAAGCATATGGGCCCACCATCGCCCCAGGGAGAGACTGAGACACACTATTCTTTCAGAGTTTTCAATGTATTCGTCTGTGTCTTTCTGAAGAAGACATCAATAGTGTATTTGGAACAAACCTGGACTTGCCTTTCTCTCTAGACATAAACAGTAAAAATACACCAATAGCAATTCCTGGCAAATCTGGACTTCGGTAACATCTTGTGCTGAAATAATAGAAGTGATGCCAAGTTCAAAGAATAAAAGTATCCTACTTAGAATTTCTGAAAGATATGCACGGACAAAGCCAGATTAGGAAGACCAGAATAAATACAGTACCTATTCCATCAATGTCCAGGCAATGTTACATGCCAACAAGCATAAACGGCTTTCAAGAAACTATGATCTCACCTGACAGTCAAAATATGCCAGAAACTGACTAGGCAGTAATCAGAGAGAAGAGAGAAACAGAGAAACATTGTTAATACTTTAACAGAAACTTAGGATTGAAGGAAGTTCTTAAAAATCAAATTCTTGAGGAGAAAAATATACTCAATAAAATTAAATAGGTGATAAAAAATCAATAGCAGGATAGGTCAAACAAAAAAGAATTAGTGAGCTTGAAGACAGGCTATTTGAAAATGCAAAGCTGGAAAAGAAAACAGAAAAAAAGAATAAGATAAATGAAGAAATCCTACAAGAACTTTGAGACAACATTAAAAAAAACAAATATTTGGTTTATTAGAGTTTAAAAAGAGGTTGAGAATGCCAAAGAAACAGAAAGCATTCTTTAAAAAAATAACAGAGCACTAGGAATTTAGCTTAGTGATTCTGGTGCCTGCTTCTCAAGCACAGGGGCCTAGGTTCAATCCCAGGAACCACATACAACAAAAAAGAAGTAACTGAAAACTTCTTAAACCTAAAGGGCTCAAAATATTGAGATACAAAAATTTCAAAAACAGCCAGTAAAACTTACCATAACTAAATCTTCCCCAAGATAGCACATAACAAACTTTTCAAAGATGAAGACAAAAAGAACATTTCAAGGCAACAAAAGAAAAGAAATTTTAAAATGCATGCTAATGTTCAAATTTTTCAAACGGCAGAGTTCTCAACAGAATCTGCACAGGCCAGGAGACAGTGATTTTGCATATTAGTAAAGGGGGAAAATTGTTAACTGAGAATACTGTAGCCAGCAAAGCTATCTTTTATAAATTAAGGTAGTATAAAGATATTCCCAAAGGCCAACAGAATATATCTCCACCAGAACTATTCCATACAAAATATCAAGTGGAGTTTTTCAAAGTGAGAGGATGAGATGTTAATGAATAAATAAAAAAATACAGGAAGCATAAGTCACTGGGAAGCATAGTAATTATACAAACAAATTTACAGTGTTCTACTATTGTTAAGCATGGTATGTAAATCAAGCATATTTTTAGTTAAAAGAGAAAATATTAAAATAATAACAATGGCAATTGTATGTTGTGATATTAGCAATATAGAAAAACTAAAAATAGGATATCAAAAATTCTAAATTGGGGGGAGCCGGAGATTTAGCTCAGTGGTTTCAGCACCTGTCTTGCAAGCCCAAGGGCCAAGGTTCAGTCCTCAATAACTACATACAACAGTACTGGGCATGGAGACTCATGCCCACCAGCAATCAGTCTCACATACTACAGTGCCAGGCATGGTGGCTCACACCTGTAATCCCAGCATTTGGGAGGCAGAGGCAAGAAGATTGCTGTGAGTTTGAGGGTGAGTTCAGGGCCAGACTGAAATACAAAGCGGGACCCTGTCTCAAAAAAAAAAAATTCAAAATGGACATACCTTGAGGATATCCTCATAAGTGAAATAAATAGGTCACAGATAGATACATATCGCATCTTTTCTCTGGTATGAGAAAATGAAGATGTAAATGAGTCCTAGCATTGTATGTTATATATTGTGAAATAGAAAATGCTCAATGTAAAATAAGGTGAAAGGGGACAATGTTGAGATTGTAACAAAAAAGTA
>PVIR01016082.1:0-28280 GCA_004026965.1 Petromus typicus
TGAAGTTTTTATCTCTTTTGTACTATTAAAATTTTAACCTTGCTTTGTATTCTTGTAGTCTTTTTTTTCTTTTTCTCATGCTTTAAAAATACCCCTTTGGAAAAAGAGTACTTGTTCTAATTTAGCATTCTTCATGCTATGACTCCGGCTTTAAATCGTAGTTTGAATAGTGTCCTTTTGACTTGGGATTGGGGAGATTTTAAAATAAGAAATATATTTGACATGTTACCTAGTAAGCTTAAAAAGGCATCTTGTAGAAATAGATTCTTGGGAGAACACTTAGATAAAAACATTTTGAGGTCTATGCGAGTGGAATTAACTGCAAAGTTAGTGGTGCTACTGTTTTCCTAAGTACTCTACTTATGACAGTTAAGTGTAGATTGAGCCCAGGGCTCAGCACATTAGAGACTTAAGGAAGAAATCATTTCTTCAATTTTTCCTCTGCAGTGGTGGTGACCGCGGTGGCTTCAAAAATTTTGGTGGTAAGTGCTGAGTATCCCAAAATGTTTCAGTGGAAATGCTATATAAATCTAAAAGCCACCAATATCCCGCAGACGCAGTCTAAGCCCTTTCTTACTCTGTTGAGGCTGGTGTGTGTTGTGTGCTTTTTAAAAAATTATATATGTTTATATACACATGTATATTTCAAAGTAAATATTAAAAAGCCAGAGCTGATCTTAAATAGTCCATTGGGTTTCTACACAGTGTATTTGCATGAGTCTGTGGTAACCGATAAATGAGACTTTCACTGGATCTTGACAGTATTTTTTTAATAAAGGTAGCTGACATGTTTTTAAATTATTAGGGTTTACCAATCAGCCTTTACAACCAGAGCTTAGCGAAAATGATAATGCCAAAGTAGTTGGTGCCGTCTTTGACAAGTTTAAGGAGGAAATGTTCACATTCATCTTGATTTCTTAAAACTTTTATTAAAATATAATTTACATAGTTTGTAAATCTGTGATGGTTGACTTTCAAGGAGTTTGGAAGTATTGACTTCATGCCTTGGTTGTTATTACTGTTTTAAAAAAAATTGTTTCAAATGAGTTGCCTTAAATAGCTTTTTGCTCTTTTTCCCTTAGGTCACAGGGATTATGGACCCCGACCAGATGCTGGTAAGGTTTATGATAGTTTGTAATTTTGCAGTTAAAGAAATGTTTTCAACTTTTTGAAGGGGAAAGTGTGTGTTTGGAGGGATTAGTACAGAAGGAAGACAGTACTGCCTGAAATAGAGCTTTTATTTCTAAACATGTCAAAAAGAGAAATATAGGGGTGTTGATGAGTAAGTTTGCTGTCAGTGGGAAATTGCTATTTGTGTTTTTCCATGGTCTTTTTGTTCTTTGAAGAAATACTTGCAGTTTTACACTAATAAGTCTTAGTGACTTAAATTATTGCAAATCAGATTTAATGAAACTATTAGTATCATTGGGGAATGAGAGACAAAAAAGCCATTTTAAGAAAATCCTACATTGGCTTGATAGTCTACTTAGAGGGCCTAGGAAATCTGAGTTCATACATGAGAGAATTGTTACCTGTGTAGAGGTCACTGGTTTTATATAGTTTTTTATTTTTAAGTAAAACTTAAGGCTATAGATTTATTCATGGAGACATTTGAAAGTTATGATTTAGAAGTTAAAAATCTATTTGAGCCAAAAAACTTTTAATATATATTGAAATCAGAACTTTTGTTTTTGTTAAGATGCCAAAGTATTCTATATGGATGGCAATTTCTGAATTATCCCTTGATGGACTGAGTTTTTGTCATCTTTCTTACTTTGTTGTACTAATCCAAAAGTGTGCGTGTAAGGTAAGGTGTGTGTACAAAGGTGCCCCTTCTCTCTGATTTACATAGGCTTGTTGCAATGAGTGTGAAACCAGAAATTTTGCTTGGCTTGCTTGGAAGTCAGATTTGATGGAATTTTGTCCTAGAGAGTCTTACTACACCTTTTGATTTAGTCATAAAAATTTAAAAGTTCTCAAAAGAAAGGAATACTAATTTAAATGAACTCTTCATCTCGTCAAAAGCTGAAGTCCTATATCTGAATCTAAAAAGTGAGATTTTAGGGCCGGGGATTTAGCTCAGTGGTTCTGGCGCCTGTCTTGCAAGCGCAAGGGCCCGGGTTCGATTCCCCGGTAACCACATACAATACTGGATGTGGAGACTCACCCCAGCAGCAACCAGTACCACATACCACAGTGCCGGGCATGGTGGCTCACGCCTGTAATCCCAGCACTCGGGAGGCAGAGGCAGGAGGATTGTGATGTGAGTTTGAGGCTGAGCTCAGGGCCAGCCTGAACCACAAAGCGAGACCCTGTCTCAAAAAACCTTAAAAAAAAAAAAAAAGTGAGATTTTAAAGACCCTCTTACTAGATCTGTTTGTATTTAAGAGTATGGACTTGATGCACTTTACCTGAAATTTAGTTGTAAGACGTGATCTAATATATAGTTACTGTAAACACTGCATGTTTACATACATTTTTTTACATGAGTCCTTTCAGTTTGGTCTTAGAAAAATTTGATATTTATTATTATCATTGATTACTGAACAGGTTGTACTAGAACTAAAAGATTGTAAAACTAACCAGAATTTTCCCCCTCTAGATTCAGAATCGGATAATTCAGATAACAACACAATTTTTGTGCAAGGACTTGGAGAGGGTGTGTCTACAGATCAAGTGGGAGAGTTCTTTAAACAAATTGGAATTATCAAGGTGAGTATCAAAGTGTGGTTTATGTTGAAAATTTCTGGACTATTAACATACTCTAATTAAGTTACATAATTTTGTCATAAGCTTAGGTACTCAGAAGGTTTGTTTCTTAAAATCCTCTAATATTCACACTTACTCAAGTCTGGAGACTTTTGCCAAATGTGTGAAGATTTTATTCCTTATTTGTTTTTTATTTTTCTGCAGCTCACCTGTGCTATAACTTCAGTCATAGAGCTCTCAAAGTAGTTTCTGCTCCTTAAAATGGAGAGAACCACCAGGTGTGGTGGTGCATGCCTGTAATCCTAGCACTTGGGAGGCTGAAATGGTAGAATTGCCACATCTTCAAGTATAGTAAGTTCAAGGCCAGCCCAAACTACATAGGTAGACTCTGTCTCAAACCCCTCTCCCCAAATGGAGAGAACCAAAAGAAATTGCTAGAATGTTATAGATTCTGGAATCTATAATTATGCAAGCTCGAGTTGTTAACTAACAGCTATTTTTTGGTATTTAATATCTGTACTGCCCAATAAATACAATGTGTTTGTATTATTTTGTAATTATTCACTTGAGTATTCTATGCACTGTTTATTTCAAGCGTAATTTTTATCTCTAACCAGAAAGCTTTTAGAGCAATGTTAAGTAGATAATAACATGTGCTTGAATCAAATTGTATTTATTTATTTTTTTTTTAAATTTTTGAGATAGAATCTTGCTGTATAGTTCAGGCTGGCCTTGAATTCACTATGTAGCTCATGCTGGCCTCAAACTTATAGAGAGGTTCTTGATACAGCCTTCTGACTGCAGGAATTACAGATTTGCACCACCATTCCTGGCATTGGTCATTGTTCTGATGTGGAATTATTTATTTTTATTTTTTTCTTTTCTTTTCTTTTTTATAGTTTCATTAAATCTGATCTGCTATAATTTAAGTCACTAAGACTTATTAGTGTAAAACTGCAAGTATTCAAGGAACAAAAAGACCATGGAAAAACACAAACAGCAATAAAAATATTATTTTTATTATTTTTTTTCCTTCTTGGGAAATTATAATTTTTTTTTTTTTTTTTTTAGGTTTTTTGAGACAGGGTCTCGCTTTTGCAGTTCAGGCTGGCCCTGAGCTCAGCCTCCATCTCACATCACAGCAATCCTCCTGCCTCTGCCTCCCAAGTGCTGGGATTACAGGCGTGAGCCACCACGCCCGGCACTGTGGTATGTGGTACTGGTTGCGGGTCTCCACACCCAGTATTGTTATGTGGTTACCGGGGAATCGAACCCGGGCCCTTGCGCTTGCAAGACAGGAGCCGGAACCACTGAGCTAACTCCCCAGCCCCCGGGAAATTATAATTTTTAAAGAAACTATTTAAATGTGAAATACATAAACAATTCAGTTTTATAAAGTAAAAACTTCTCCCTTCTGAATAGCCTTCCTGACTTCTAAATGACTTACAAAGTATGTATATTTACATGAAATATTACCTACATTTAACTTTTGTGTGGTTAAATTATGTGTATGTTAGCAGTATACTGTCCCTATTCCCTTCTACCTCCTCTCTCCTTCCCTCCTTCTCCTCTTTCTCTCGTTCTTTCTTCAGTAGTGCCAGGGATCAAAGCCAGGTTCTCAAGCCCTGGCTTTATTGAGCTGTATCTCCTGTATCTCCTTGTAACATTTTTATAGTATGGTTTTAACCAATAGATAATTTCAATTTTATATTAGGTGATAGATAACTTTAGTGTTTGTATTTGGTGTGTATTATTTTGTAGTATAGGTATATGACTTAGTTTTAAAAAATAAATCTTTTATTATCTAAATGGTATAGTTATCACATATTCTTAAAATGCTAACCCTGGGCCGGGGATTTAGTTCAGTGGTTCTGGCGCCTGCCTTGCCAGTGCAAGATCCCGGGTTTGATGTCTGGTAACCACATACAACAATGCTGGGCATAGTGATTCATGCCCACCAGCAATCAGTACCATATACCACAATGCTGGGTGTGGTGACTCACACCTGTAATCCCAGCACTCGGGAGGCAGAGGCAGGAGGATTGCTGAGTTCCACACTGAGTTCAGACCAGCCTGAACTAGAAAGTGAGAACCTGTCTCAAAAAAATTAAAAAAAAAAAATGCTAACCTCAACTTTTTTTTTCCTTAGACAAACAAGAAAACTGGAAAACCAATGATAAATCTTTACACAGACAAAGACACAGGGAAGCCAAAAGGGGAGGCAACAGTGTCATTTGATGACCCTCCTTCAGCTAAGGCAGCCATTGACTGGTTTGATGGTATGTTTCGTTTGTATAATTTTCAATAACTTTTCTAGTATGAAAGTCAAAATACAATTTGGGGGACTGATTGTAGTCATTTTACTTTTGAAAATATTAATGAAAGCCACAGTTTTTGTGTACTTAGAAAATGAGCTCGGTCATTTTTTTTGTCTAGAATATTTTCTTATATCATACTTTGGATGAGATGTAACCCTAACCCTGATGTAAATATTAGAAAGTTGGCCTGGGTTGACTCTGTAGTCTTTAAAATTTTTAGTTTCTCTTTCTTAGAGGAAAAGTAAGACTTTTCTCCCCATTGAAATAAGTATCTAAAATCTTTTACATAGAGATAACCACTGGTAATATTTTTTGTTAATTTTCCTTCTAGTCTTTTAGGACAGATTTTAAGAAGCTTATCATGTTCCCAATAGAGTTCCTTCTGTTCATGAATTGCTGTGAGTTCAAGGCTGAGCTCAGGGCCAGCTTGAACAACAAAAGCAAGACCCTGTCTCAAAAAAAAGAAAGAAAGAAACAATATATGAGGTCACCATTTCTGTTCATGAGATTATTGTACCCTATACCTTCCAAAACATAATTTTATTTCTTTATTGATGAGATTATGATTCTCTCTTTCCCATCTGTAGTCTTTAGTGTTTTTTGTTTTGTTTTGTTTGCGTAGCGAGAATTGAACTCAGGCCCTTCTGCTTGTCTAGCAAAGTAGGCGCGGTACAACTTGAGCTAAATCCCAGGGCCTTAGTGTGTGTGTTTTTTTAAACCAGGTCTTAGGATTTTTAGAATAGTGATCTGTAAGGTAGTTCCTATGTCTTAGGAAGTTGCTGGCCAGAGCATTGAGGGATTTGGTCAGGGAATGCAGCATCATAGATTTATAACTATTTTATGAGCTCTTGGGTACTTGTTTTTATATACCAGTTGTCTTGTTTAATACAGAGCAAAAAGACTTAATTCTTATCCCTAAGGTCATAGGACAGCAGAGTATGTATATATGTCTTTAAGTAATTGCATGTATACATGTTTTTAAAGATAAAATGTGCACATGATAAAATTTCAAATAGTATGAGAAGTATATAGTATATAGTTTCTTTTCCACCTTAAGCAACCCCATCTGGTTTGTCTTTCTAATAGGTAAGTAAGTATTCAATAAGCAGTGCATAAAAAACATATGTATGAATATATAGGTACATGTGGGTGCACATACACATCTTAAACAGAATGGTGACCTCATATATTGTTTCTTTCTTTCTTTTTTTTGAGACAGGGTCTTGCTTTTGTTGTTCAAGCTGGCCCTAAGCTCAGCCTTGAACTCACAGCAATCCCTCCGCTTCTGCCTCCCAAGTGCTGGGATTACAGGTGTGAGCCACCATGCCCGACACTGTGGTATGTGGTTCTGATTGCTGTTGGGTGTGAGTCTCGATGCCCGGGATTGTTGTGTGTGGTTACCAGGGATCAAACCAGGCCCTTGTACTTGCCAGGCAAGCGCTGGAACTGAGCTAAATCCCTGGCCCCAAATATTGTTTCTTAATTGGTTTTTATGTAAAATATTAGGTGTAAGTTTATATGTGTGTATTTTATTTATTTTTAGTTTTATTCAATAGACACATACTTATTCAGTAGGTTGTCTATCACACTTTAGCACTATTACCTTGTTTTGGAACACTTAGAGTGTTTGAATTTTTATGAGGACTTTAGTTTTTCCTATGAAACTTATTCCCAAGATAGTTTCTCATATTTTTCTTGAGAGGAGGAAATGTGTGAGTAGCATTTCTTCGAAACCATTTTCTTTTTGCTTAGGAAAAGAATTCCATGGTAACATCATTAAAGTGTCCTTTGCTACTCGAAGACCTGAATTTATGAGAGGAAGTGGAGGTGGAGGTGGGCGGCGAGGTAAGATACTTACTGTTCACAGGGTTTGAATTTGAGTTGTTTCTATTTGTAAGAATTTGCTTTTATCCCTTTCTCTCCTTCAGTCTTTTTCATTTTATGTTAAAATGAAGGTGGGTATTGAACAGATTGGGTAAATAAGGTGTCTTAATAGTAAAAGTAGTGGGAGAAGGTTATAGAAATTTTTTGGAAAGCTGTATAGCAGTTTGTTTTTCACCTCGAAATCATAAATCATGAGCAGTTGTTCAAGTGAAAAATAATTAAGTTCCTTGATTTTTAAGCTTCTTTATTTCTGTTGGGCCCATTTCCTCAGAGTTTAGAATTTATTACACAGACTTTATCACTAAGACTCTCAAATAATATAGAAAATATATTTTAAAGGTTTTCTTTTGTAACTAATATCTGATCTTCTTACAATAAGTCTCAAAGAATTCTGTTATCAGAAGGGATAATTTTGAGGGAGCTACCCAAGCATTAATAAGCATTCACTCATATCTTTTATTTGGTGCTTTTTGTATTAATGTCTGCTATTGATTTTTCTCCTTACCCATTCCTCCACAGGCCGTGGAGGATACAGAGGCCGTGGAGGCTTTCAGGGGAGAGGTGGAGATCCCAAGAATGGAGACTGGGTTTGCCCTAATCCGTAAGTATTCTTTGGTGGGAGAAGAGGTTGGGGTTGAGGTTGAAGAGTGCAAAAAGAATGCATTAGAAACCATCTATGAGCAATTTGTTTCCTTTCTTTCTCAGATCATGTGGAAACATGAACTTTGCTCGAAGAAATTCATGTAATCAGTGCAATGAGCCTAGACCAGAGGATTCTCGTCCCTCTGGAGGAGGTAGGTCAGCTCTTCAGTACAACTACATGTTTCTTCTGATCATTGTTAAAGCGGTCTCACATCATTTTGCTGGTCTCATTGGTTTGCATTTCTACTTTGCAGATTTCCGGGGGAGAGGCTACGGTGGAGAGAGGGGCTACAGAGGTCGTGGGGGCAGAGGTGGAGACCGAGGCGGCTATGGTGGAGACAGAAGTGGGGGTGGCTATGGTGGAGATCGAAGTGGCTATGGTGGAGATCGAAGTGGGGGAGGCTACAGTGGAGACAGAAGTGGGGGAGGCTATGGTGGGGATAGGAGTGGCGGCTATGGTGGGGACAGAGGAGGTGGTTATGGTGGGGACCGAGGAGGGGGCTATGGAGGAGATCGAGGTGGTTATGGTGGGGACAGAGGAGGTGGCTATGGTGGAGACCGAGGAGGATATGGTGGAGACCGAGGAGGATATGGTGGAGATCGAGGAGGGTATGGTGGAGATCGAGGAGGCGGCTATGGTGGAGACCGAGGAGGCTATGGTGGAGACCGAGGAGGCTATGGAGGAGACCGAAGTCGAGGGGGCTATGGAGGAGATCGCGGTGGTGGTGGCAGTGGAGGCTATGGTGGAGACCGAAGTGGAGGCTACGGAGGAGACAGGAGTGGTGGCTATGGAGGAGACCGAGGAGGCTATGGAGGCAAAATGGGAGGCAGGTGAGTATTAAAATATACTTGCAAACATTCCTACCTCACTGATTGAGATTTTAGGGTTTGAGCTCTTTTGGGCACATTTTTCTTTTGTTTTTTTTTAAAACAAGGTCTCAATATATAGCCCAGACTGGCTTTGAACTCAGGACCCTCCTGCCTCAATGACCTTTTTTTCTTTTCTTTCTTTCTTTTTATTTATTTATTTTGAGACAGAGTTTTGCTTTGTAGTTCAGACTGGCCCCAAACTCACTATGTAGCCCAGGCCAGCCTTGAACTCACAGCAATCCTCCTGCCTTTGCCTCCCAAGTGCTAAGATTACAGGCGTGAGCCACGATGCCTGGCATTATGGTGTGTGGTTACCAGGATCAACTCAGGAACTTTGAATTTGCAAGGCAGACCCAGAACCACTGAGCTAAATCCCCAGCCCTGCTCAGACTTCTGAGTGTTGAGATTATAGTCATGTACCATTAAACCAGCCTGCATTTTCAACTTTTTTTTTTTTTTGAGACAGGGTCTGCTTTTGTAGTTCATGCTGGCCCTGAGCTCAGCCTGGAACTCACAGCAATCCTCCTGCCTCTGCCTCCCAAGTGCTGGGATTATAGGTGTGAGCGACCATGCCTGCACTGTGGTATGTGGTTCTGATTGCTGGTGGTCATCAGTCTCCATGCCCGGCATTGTTATTTGTGGTTACCAGAGATTGAACCCGCGTCCTTGCACTTGCAAGGCAGGCGCCAGAACCATTAAGCTAAATAAATCCCCAGCCCCATTTTCAACTTTAAAAAACATTTTTTTTTAGTTTTTTCATTAACTGGGATGGAACTTGGCCCCTTTTGCTTCCAAGATAGGTATGGTACCACTTGAGCTAAGTCCCCAGTCATACATTTTTAACTTTAACTTTTTGTTAGATTTCCTCTCAGAATGAAGAAAGTCCATTTAGTTCCCTACTTAACAGTGTCTAAAATTTATTTATTCATAAATTTTTGTCTCTTTCTGGATATGTATACATTATTATTGTTTTCACTGTTAAAGTTGATTGAAATGGACAGAGAACTTGAAACAGGTCAAGGATTCTTGATCTAAGGGGAGAGCACACTTTCTATAGGTGTATTCTTTTTAAATCAGATGTACTAAACCAGGTGTAATGGTAAACATCTATAATCTCATTCCTGGGCAGCCTGGTGTTGGAGGATTGAGAGTTTGAGCCCAACCTGGGCTGTCTAGTGAGTGAGTCTCCATAACCCTACCCCAAAAAATAAAATGATAATTTTTAACCCTGCAGTTCATATAATTACATTTTTATATATTATATGATTTATTATGTATTATATTCATACATATATATTACTTAGAACCCTGCAGTTTATCTGAAGATTTTGATAACCTATTGTAGATGGAGATCACTGATAGTGGGAGTTTGTTGGGTATATGCAAGGTGTGGATTTAGAACAGATTGAAGAGCCTGTGATGTAACGTCACCTCTCTTGGTATACTAAGAGTGTGTGTCCCAGAGATGGTTTAGGGTAAGGAGAATTAATGTAGGAATGCTGGAGGTGAGAGAGTCTTGAGTTCTGTCTCTCCCATTTAACTAGCTGTGTGACTTTAGGCAAGTGACTTAAGCCTTTAAATTGTCTCATCTATACCAAGGGGCTAAATAATACCTCCTTTGTAGAATTGTATTAGGGGGCCGGGGAGTTAGCTCAGTGGTTCCGGCACCGTCTTGCAAGTGCAAGGACCCGGGTTCAATCCCCGGTAACCACATACCATACTGGGCATGGAGACTCACGCTCAGCAGCAACCAGTACCACATACCACAGTGCTGGGCGTGGTGGCTCACACCTGTAATCCCAGCACTTGGGAGGCAGAGGCAGGAGGATTGCTGTGATGTGAGTTTGAGGCTGAGCTCAGGGCCAGCCTGAACTACAAAACGAGACCCTGTCTCAAAAAACAAACAAAAAATAAACAAAACAAAAAAAATAGAATTGTACTAGGGTATAATAGTTGTGGCATAATTTTTAGCTATTAATAATTATTAATGGCTAATAATTACTATCTGTTAAATACTTCTGCATAGTAGATGTTTTTAGATACTTGAATTCTAGTCCTTTTGTCTGCTTAGGAGATAGATGTCCCTCCTGTTCTGTGGAGTCATGAAGTAACTTTTCCAAGGTTACATGACAAAGTGCTTTATCCAAAATTCATCCATGAATGCTGCATTGCTGCTCTTCTGTTTGGAGTTTAGACTCCACATAGTCTCCAATCTGAAATATTACAGTGGTTTGCAATTCTTTTCCTCGGTGGAAAGGTGTTAGTTATAGAAACAGTTTTATTTTGAACTGACTTAAACCTGGTAGATTAAAGATTTATATTCTTTTTTTTGAGACAAGATCTCGCTTTTGTAGTTCAGGCAGGCCCTGAACTCACATTGTAGCCTTACAGGAGCCTCAGACTGACAGCAGTCCTCCTGCTTCTGCCTCCTGAGTGCTGGAATTACAGGTATGAGCCACCATGCCTGGCATTGTGGTATGTAGTTACTGGGGATCAAACTCCCAGGACCTTGCATTTGCAAGGCAGACCTGGAACTATGGAGCTAATCCCCGGCCCCAAGATTGATTGATCTGTCTGTCTGTCTATCTATCTATCTATCTATCTAGAGACATGGTCTCATTTTTGTAGTTCAGGCTCGCCCTGAGCTCAGCCTTGAACTCACAGCAATCCTCCTGCCTCTGCCTCCCAAGTGCTGGGATTACAGGCTGAGCCATCAGGCCTGGCACTGTGGTACATAGTTCTGATTGCTGGTGGGCTGAGTCTCCACACCTATCACTGTTGTATGTGGTTACCAGGGATGAACCCAGGACCTTGCACTTGAAGACAGGTGGCAGAACCACTGAGCTAAATCCTTGGCCTGAAATTTATATTCTAAGAATATGAAAATAAATTAGATATGTTGTCAGTTTTCTCTGAAATTGTATAGCTAGTGCCACTCACCAGCAGCCTGGAATGTCTGATATTCCCTGGATAGAAAATTAGAATTTAACCTAGCTCTTTATTTTTCATTCCTAGAAATGACTACAGAAATGATCAGCGCAACCGGCCGTACTGATGACTGTTTTGAATCGTCCTTTGTCTCTGACATGATCCACAGTGAAATTGCCAGAGTTTTGCCTGCTGCTTTCCTCGTGGCCTCTTCTTGGGTAGTGAAATTAAGTGACATTTGGATTTTTATTTGGGTGGGAGGGCTGGGACAGTTTTTCTTTTAGAAATATTGTTGAAATTTCCCTTTTTAGTTTCCAACCTTCTCCTTTCCAACCCTTGAAGCAAAGTGCATTGTAAGATATTGCCAAAATGGAAAATGTTTTGTAATACTGAATAAAGGCTGCTTGTTTTTGTGGACTTTTGTACATTAGTGCATTTTTGTGTCATACCCAAGCACAAGTTACAGCAGACTTAATCCTAAAGAATTAGGAAGTGAATTCTACTTCAGTAAATTAAAGAATACTACTTTCAATAGTACTGCTGAGCTTTATTTTGTTCAGAGTAACATTTCAAGGCTGACTGTAAGTTGTGATTATTTGAAAGGTTTGTTAAAATTATAGATTCTTGAGCTTTAGTCCATGTACCTGGATCATTACTTGGTGAGGTGAAAGGAGTTAGTTCTAGAAATATTTATTTAGATCAAGCTCACCAGATGTTTACATAGTCAGTTTAGTGCCAGTTTATAGTTGAGAAACGCTTATTTAAAGCATTGTTCTGTCTAGGTATTGGGAGTATAGAGTCTGGAGAATTCAACAAAACAGGGTTAAGTTTTCAATATACATGTATGTTACTTGGTATTCATTTGGGGACTTTTTTGAGACAGGGTCTTGCTTTTGTAGTTCAGGCTGGTCCTGAACTCAGCCTTAAAGTCAGCAATTCTGTCTCTCGAGTACTGGGATAACAGGTGTGAGCCACCACACCTGGCTTTGGGTATGTGGTACTGATTGCTGATGGCTGTGAGTCACTGCTCCTGGCATTGTATGTGGTGGTGGTGGTGGTGGTGGAGGAGAATTGAACCCAGGACCCTTGCATTTGCAAGGCAGGCACCGGAACCACTGAGCTAAATTCCCCAGTCCATTCAGGAACTTTTTTGAGACAGGGCCTTCCTGTGTAATTCAAGCTGGCCTTGAAGCCTACATATCAGAGGCTGGCTTTGCACCCATAATCCTTCAGCCTCAACCACCTGAGTGCTAGGATTACAGATTCTGCCTTGCCTGGCTTCATTAAAGAGCTACTTATCTTACCTTTATTATGAATGAGATACTGGGTTAGACACTGGCTGTATACTTTTCAAGTAAATAAATAGCAGTTTGATAAGTACTCCATTAAGGATGAATTAAAGCAGTCGTGGGGCGAGGAAAAAGCATGCATCTGGAGGGAAAATAGAAATTGGCCAAGTACAGAGACTTGGGTAAGGAAATGGTGTTCCCAGCAGGAAGCTAATGACTGAGATAGGAGTTAATGGACAGTTCCAAGCAGGCTGTGTTTGCGTTTGAGAAGAGTTGTTTGTAGTTCATTGTGACCAGAGAAGAGTTTAAGGAAAGACTAAGAAGGTAAAGAAGCTCTATGATAAGAGTCCTGCATTACATTTTTCCACTTGCCTCCAAGCAGGGAGTCATAAAAAGATTATAAATAGGAGTGGTATCTGCTGAACTGATGGTGCTACTGTATGGAAAGGCTGGCTTAAAGACAGAATGCCAAGCTAGATGAGAGAGGACATTGGCCTGAACTCAGAAGGAGATAATAGATTTGAGAAATGAGGAGGTAAATTTGCCAGATTTAGTTGGATGGCAATAACAGTAGGGAAGGAAGAGTCTTAATTCTTGACGTACTGCCACACCTAGCCTGATTTTTTTATTTCTCCTTTGTCTAACTTCTGCCACTTTCCCCCATTTTGCTGGGTCTGCACCCAGTACTATATTCTTCTACCTTAGCCTCCGGAGTTGATGGGATAATAGGGATGTGCCACTCCACTTGGCTTCGTATGTTTTTAAATTTCATTACCCTCTATTAGGCCATAAGCCTCAGCACAGTATGTGGAACTGTAACTTCACTGTTTTTACCCAGTGCCTGGCCTCGAACAATATTAGGCATAGAATAAATACTCACTAAAAATAAAACGAATGAATCTGTTACAGATACAGGTATGAGAATCATCGAAATATAAATGGAAATTGATGAGAATGGATATATTTAAAATAAAACTACGTAGATCAGTGGTTCTCCATCCATGAGTGGTTATTACACTTAATGAGAACTGGCTAGGATGGTTTTAGGAATTAGAAAGATGTCTGGGTTCTGGGACTGGGGATTTAGCTCAGTGGTTCCAGGCGCCTGTCTTGCAAGTGAAAGGGCCCGGGTTTGATCCCCTGGTAACCACATGGAAACAATTCCAGGTGTGACTCGCACCCACCAGCAATCAGTACTTCATACCACAGTGCCAGGCATGGTGGCTCGAGAGTTGTATAGCTGATTAAACAATAGGGACCCTCAGACACTAATTCTTATCTGAAGGTGGAAAACAGTAGCTTTTGCCATGAGAAAGAACATGCAAAGATACCCTATAAGAGATCTGAGAAACAGGAAAAAAAGGGTTTTACATTTTGGGTCCTGTTCAAGGGTCAGTCCCAAAGATGATGGTGGGTTGAGTTGAGTGAAAGTCTTGAAACTGTAAGAAATTGGGCACTGCTTGGATTAAGCCTACTTTTAAGAGTTTGTTCTAGAATGCTTTGGTTCTGGGAAAGCACTCATATCTGGTGGACCAGATGGCCGATGCCCTGTGATGCTTATACTGGTTACTATCTTAAACCTGGTGAGGATTCGTGAGATTAGGATTGATGTGCTACTGATAAAGAGGTGGTATCTGGCTGCGTCAAAAGATAATCCTCTGGAGATACCCAGAAGTATAGTCTGGTGTGTGTGTATGTGGGGGTAGGTGGGTGTTTGCCGGGGACTTGAAGATCTTTGGAAAAATTTTCCAGAAGTTGGAAGTCCATTAAATACAGTTAAGGCAGTGTTTGTACCCACAAGATATTAAGGCCCAGGGAAATTTGAGGTACACTGTTCATGGACCCAGAGTAGGCTACAGAGGAGGGAAGAGAAACAAGAACATCTTTCCTGTCACTGGGCTTTGAGCCATATTATGAGAAAACACTGGGCATTGCCGCTGATATTCCAGGATAGTGAAACCATGTTTCCACTTTTTACTTACAACTGTTGGAGGGAGAACATAGATACAGAAAGGGCAAGTTGGGTAATAATCTGAGCAATGTACTGGACCGAATTCAGAAGAATAGTTCTTGCAGCTCGAAAGCTGCGTGGTGACTAGAAAAAAGGATCTACATGACCTTTCTCTACGTGATTGGAAAAACTTCTCCAATCTGATTAGGAGAGTAAAGGAGGGTAGCGGGAGACAATCTTTTTTTCTAGGCACATGCTACTCCTGGCTGGTTAACTCTCTCACTCCGCAGGTGTCATCTGAGCCATCACCTCCTCCTCCAGGGCCTTTCTTCCTTGATAGGGTTATAGCTTGTTGGGATTGGGGTTGTCAGTCTGTTAGCGAATTGAAACTGAAATGTCAGGAGAAGTGAAGACAGTGTGGCAGTGTGAATTGGATCTCTTGAAGAGAATGACTTTGAGGTAGGTAGAAAGCAGGTACCTAGGTAGCAGATACAGGAGAGGTAATTTGCCTCTGACTGAAGCTAAATTATTTCCCAGTTACCAGTGAGAGGTGGGTAGGTGTGTGTATGAGAGTGGAGGCTCAGGGTAATAAATGGTCCAAGAACCAAGCTTCCCAACATTTTCCCCCTCAGCAGCTCCCTCTAGACTGAATCAGCTTTGTCATCAAATTCTGGGTACAGACAAGGACTAGATGTAGGAAGATAGGTTGACCTTCCAGGGAAGCCTTGCTTTTCTTTCCTCCTTTGCTCTGATGAAAGGATATGTGACTACGTGAAAAGGACACCCATCCCAGGAGCCAGGAGACTGGGGTGCACCTTTTAATGACAGGGACAGCAGCAACTCAGAGGTGGTAGGCATTGGGACACTCATTTATTCAGGTAAGTATGGATTGTCGCCACAGAGAAAGACTCTCCTAAGGGAGAGAGTAGGTCCAAAGAGCTGGCCTATTTGCAGATTTCAGCAAGAGCCCAGAGCTGTTGCCTGATCCTTGGCTGCCAGGGTCCTGCAGTCCGTAGATTTTGTTTCTGTGCTTTAGAGAGATAGGATGGGATGTCAGGAAGCTTTTCCTTTTGATCTACCTTAGCCATGGCCTTTGTAACAAGCAAGGGGTTCAGCTTAACAAGGTGAAAGTCTTGGATATTTAACTCTTCTGGTGTCTCAGGCTCCTTCCAGAACATTGTAGGCTTTGTCTTCATACTGGTTTTAGGTGGTTCGTAGACAAAGACAATCTTGTCCTTTAGCTTATTTTGGATCCAGGGATCAATTGAGGCCCAAACGATTAATGTTTCTTGTAGCTGCATTGAAACAAAGATCCTAGGGCTTTTTCACTTTGGATTCAGAATGGCAGGAGTAGGGGAACCCAAGGGAAGGGAAGCTGTGGCAAGGAACCAGGTCAAGGGACAGTGTCCGAGGACTTCCTTTTCCTTGTGACAGGAGCATAGGGTAAGATGAATGAGATTTGGAGGAGAGTCAGAGAAAAGGAATAAATGGCAGAAATGCCTTACACTTTTCTTCACAGCCTGGTTCTCCTCTCCATCGAGCATGTCCAGAAGCAAATGAAATATTTGTGGGCCACGGATTCCCAGGACACCCTGGCAGAGGTAGGGTGACCTGCCTAAGTAGCCATACCCAGGAAGATGCCCCATCTGCTTTCCCATTCTGGTCTCTGGAGGACCTGGTGGCCTCACGGAGGAGATACAATTTCCCAGCTGAGAGAATTCTTTCCTTGCCAGTTGAAGCCACTACCTGGATTCCAGTTCCCAGTGTTTAGCCCAGAAGAGTCAAGACGATGCCTGCATAGTCACACCTTCACACCCACCTCCGGGAGTTTTGCCTCATCCATCCCCACCTAGAACAGGTTGCCCTGGACTCTTGATAGAGCTCGAATTCTGAAATGAACCTCCTGCTCCATGACTCTGTTCAGTTGTCTTACTTCCCCCTCCCATCAGCGTATCACAGGGAGCGGGTGGGAGAAACAGCGTGCCTTACCAAAGAGAGGATTGCTTGCTGGCGAACAGTGTCATCTGGGCTCATTAATTGCCTGTGTAAAGAGAGTAAGTATGTTGTCCAGTTAAGGGGGAAGGATGCTTTGGGAGCCCAGAGTGTGTTAGGCCTCATGCTGATGAGCAATGTTACTTTCAATTCCCTGTCTTGCTCTCAGGTCAGGAAAGGGGATGGGAGGGGAAAAACAGCTATAGTACTTCACTGCAAAGCACTAAATAATCAGAACTTTACCTTTGAAAAGTTCCTGTCAGGTTATATTAATTTGAGTTTTACAGCACCCTGAGTAGTGTGATTAGCTCCTTTGTACAGGGGAACAAAACCTAAGGGTCAAAGAGCAACTGCAGCACTGTTCTCAGCTAACTCCTCTGCTCTTTCCCCAAGCCTAGTGTTTGACGCTGGCAGCTCCCGGCCCAGTGCACTTACTCCTCTACCAAGTCTATCATCGCGGGCTTCATGTTGAGCTCTTCCACAGTTTCAGCCACAGCTTGCCTCAGAGCCTGTGTAGGGACAACAGAAATAGGGAATGCTGAGGTGTCTTAAGTGCTTCACAGACGTTTCTTAAACTCTTAGTAGGGTCCCTACTTTGGAGAGCTCCTAGTCTGATGGAGGCGGCAGACAAGTGGGCACTTAGCACTATCACGGTGCATACAGGAGGACTTTCTGGATCTGGGTACTAGGAAGATTGCCTGGGAGAGGAAGCGATGCCTTAGCCGAAACTTGCATCGTGAGAGAGAGTTGAGCAGCAGGTGTGTGTGCGTGTGTGTAAGCAGGTTTTCTGGGCAGAGGGGAGAACAGGGACAGAACTAGAAGGAAGAGAAACTAAAGATGGGGAGCCAAAAATAGTTCAGTTTGGGAAGACAGTTCAACTGGGACTCTGCAGAGGACTCTTAAGTAGCCAGCACTGAGATAGGAGATGCAGGTCAAGACTTTGTTGTAAGGAGAGCCGGTCTGTGGCTCCTGACAGGGAGCGGTGCAGAGGAAGCTCAGGTTGTCAGGCACAGTCAGCAGCCCTGAAGATACTGTGAGCTCCTGGAGTGTTTTGCAGACATGAGGCTCTCTGATTTACCTTCTGTGTCTGTAGAAGTGCTATGGATGGTTCTTTGGCAAGCTATAGTAAAGATCAAGGTGAGGAAGCACAGAGAAAAGTCAGGTTGAATCTGATTGGCAATTTGAGAAAGCTTCCTGTGGCAGATGTCATTAGGGCTGCTCTTGAAGGGGCAGAATAGCTGTTCAAGTCAGTTTTTATCCTACAGGAGGAGGACTATAACTTGAGGTATATTAAGCTAAGAGAAAGGCCTGGGTGAAGACAAGGTGGCTTAAAAACATAGGCTACACGAGGGGACAGGGAGTAGGTGAGGTGAGTGTGATACTCCAGGTGGTATAATAGTGGCCAAGATCTCCAGAGGAGGGAGAGACGGGTCAGGCTTCCTGGGCCTGGAGCTCTGGTCTTACACAGAAAGGTTCAAAATGTGTCTTCCACTTGAGCAGGTCAAATGTGAGTTGCTCTAGGCCCTGCTCCTTGATCTTTTCCAGCCCAATGGCCCTGAGCATCTGGGTGGCTTCAAAGCGGTCCTGGTAGGGGGAAATGTGAAAGAGAGGTCCCCTTTCTCATGTTCCAACTCTGTTCTACTTATCGAAGAGGGAAAGATCCATGCCGACCCAGAGCTTACCTCAATGACACTAGAAGAGCAGAGCTGGGCGAGAATGGCTGTGGTGACCACAGCGGAGTGCACATGCATGATCTTGACCAGCATCCGGAGCACCTGTGAGGGATGGAGTGGGGTGGGGGTGGGGCAGGGTGTGCAGGTGTATACTTAGAGGCCATAGAACTGGGCCGTAGAACTGGGTCCTCTCTCGTGCATACTTACTTGTCCATATACACTTTTGCTCATGCATATGCATATTCTAAACACACAGATGACCCTGCTCTGCTCCCAGCCAAGCTTATTTTCTTTGGAACAAGGATGACAGTACCCAGATCCCATCCAAGTCAACACCTGCCCCAGGGAGCCCAGCCTCCTGTCCCTCACACCTTCATCTGCTGGGTCTTGGTCCCTTGGCCCAGGCACTGCAGCAAGAAGTCTTGGGCTGTGTTGCTATGAGGCCTCAGGAAACCCAGACACAGAGCTGCCTCGAGGGCTGCTTCACCTGAGGACGACTTCATCAGTGTCTGCAGCACACACACCAGCTCTTTTTCGTTCCCAACTTGAGTCCTCTGAGGGAGACAGTTAGTGTAATTGGCAATGGGAAGGGCTATGATTTCAGTCTTCAGGCTTTACTAGAGGGTATTTCATCACTGCTTTGGACCATTCTCCTTTCTAAGTTTCATGCCATCCCATTATTATTTCACCCATGTTCCCTTATTTGTGCTGTTACCTCCTTGCTCTTCAGTCACATCTCATTTCTATGTGACTTTCTCTTATGGACAGATCCCTGTTATGACTTTTAACATTTCTGCTATCTTAATTGTTTTAAAAATTATATGCGTAAGTGATCTAACACCTCATTTCATCCTCCACTCTACTTTAGCCACTAATCTAACTATGCCTTATCATTACTCCCAACTGCAACTTGTCCATAATCTCCACTTCTTGGATCTCACTCTGAAAATCACCTATGTCTCCAGCTCAGCTCCTAAGGCCAAGTGTTCAGTTCCATAAAGAACTAACAGTCCATTGAAACTGCCACCCTTTCACTGATCCCTGCCTTCCCTCTACCTACCTTAAATCCCATGCTCCTTTTATAATCGTTCCCCTACTCCTCCTTTACCCCTCTTATTTCATGTACTCTCTTGACTGAGGCATAGTCCTAAGTTAAGTAGAACTCTGTATCTGCTCTCAGATGTTAACTTGGCTTTCTATTTCACTGAAAAACAAGAACTAGAAAAATTATTTAAATACCTCCTGTTACTTCTAATGTCCTCTTCTTTTACCACTGGTTATTATGAATGATATATCCATCAACCTAAAGCCAGTCTCCGCTTGTTGAGTCTGACTCAAGGGCTTTTTTTGTAGCAACTTTCTCATTCTCATCAAAACAATTTTTTTAACTATTGGGTCATTATGTCTCAGCATAGAAATATGATTATTTTTCTAGATTCGTGATACTGTTCTTTCCTGCAAAACTCAGAAAGTTATCCCTACTTGCTGTCTCTAACTTTCATCCCAATCTCTTAAACCCATTTTGATCATTTCTAAAACCTTACTGCCCCACTAAAAAGACTGGTAAGATAATCTAAATCCAGCATTGTAGACCGATCTGTCATACTACCTCTTGACTATTAAGATAATCTGATTCTCATATTATTAAAGCCACATGTCAGTTTTTATTTTTTATATTCCTTGATATGGTATTTCCTTGATATATGTTCTTTGATTTCCAGAACAACACACTTCGGATTGTCTTCCAATCTCATTGGCTACTACTCAGATTTTACCAGATCCCTTTCTTCATTCTAACCTCTTAATACCGGAATGTCCCAACAGTAGATTCTTGGTCTTCTCTTAGTGATCTTATCTAGTTTAGGGGCATTGAGCATTATCTATATGCTAGCAACTCCCAAATTTCTCCCTCAAGTTCAGACTTCTCTTGCAAACTCCAAATTGTTACTTGACCTATTCCTTGGAGTTCTAAAGGACTACTCAAACATAACATCTCCAAAATTGAACTTGGGCTATTAGCTCCAAACCTGGTTCTCTGCAGTTTTCTCAACAACCATGATGACAGTTCTTTCCTTTCAGTTGCTAGGCCAAAAACTTAGGCTTCAGCCTTGTTTTCTCATTGTGTCCTACAACTCACATTCAGCCTGTCAGGGTTTTGCTTTTAAAGTAGCCAGGACTTAATCAAGTCTTATGAACCCCACTGCAACCACCATGGTCTAAGCCTCCACTTACCAGGATTGTCTCAGTAGGCCTAACTGGTCTCTCGGCTTCCTCTCATGGGCCCCTGCCTCCATCTTTTTGGATCAAAGCAGTTAGAGTGAAATGGAAGTTGGATCACATTACTGCTCTGCTCAAAAACCTCTAATGGCTCCCTATTTCCACTAAGAATAAATGCCCAAGTGCTTAAAATAGCCCCAAAGCCACATATATGTTCTAGACTATTGAAGTTCTTAGACCTGACCTTCATTTCTTGTTGCATTCTCTTCTTGCCTTCACTTAAGCCACACTGGCCTGCTTGCTGTTCCCTAGGATACCAACCATACTCTTGTCTTTGCATTGGCTGGTCTTTCTTCTTAGAATACTTTCAGATATCTGTAAAGCTAACTTTTTCACATTTTTCGTGGCTTTTGTTATGACTTGTATCAGTGTGTCCCCTTAAAGCCTCATATGCTCATATGTAGGGCTTTTGGGACTGGCTAGATCTAGGGTGTGTAATACTGGGATTAAAGAAGAGTGATATTACATTAGTCCACTGATTTGAATTAGTCTAGTTCTGGGTGTGGCTGAATGGATTTACTGAAAATAGAAGCTACACCCCGGGTATGGGTGGTGCCACCAAGTGGCTTCTATTTTGGATGGAATAAAAGGAAAAGGCATACTTGGTAATTGCTACTTGCTGCTTTGCTGCCTTCTGCCTGCCATCTCATGAACTGTTTCTCCTTTGTGAAGTTCCTGTCCTTGCCATCTTCCTTGGAGCCAGCTGACTATGGACTAAAAACCTCTACAAATAGTGAGCTGAGATAAACTTTCCTGCTTTAACTTATGGATGGATGGCAGGTATTTTGTCCCAGCAACAAGAACAGTAATTAAGACAGCTTTGTTCAAGTGTTCTTTTAAAAATGAGATCTTTGTCTACCATGCTTATACTTAACCCTTCCCCACTTGTCACTCCTTGTCACCTTCCCTCTGTTATCCAGTTTTCTCCATTGCATGCCCAACAGATGATACAATTTTCTAATTATATTTATTAGTTATTATATGGTTCCCGCCACTGGAGTGTGAGCTCTACAAGGGAACGGATGTTCGATGTTCGGTTCACTGCTGTATGCAAGTGCCACTGACAGTGCCTGGCATGTGTTGGCTGAATAAATGGATGCATTTATGGAACAGGGAGGGAATCAAAGGAGTTAACTCAAAGGTAGAAAAAAACTAAGAGTCATGTCAGGACTCTCTTAGTCCCTGTCACTTTTTGACAGGCTTTGCGTTGACAGGTTATTTTAGAGATTATAATGATTTTTTTTTTTTTACAAAAAGACCTTATACTGGTCTGTTTTATCATTTAGTGTTTATCTCATTTAATCTTTTGCAAAAACGTTTATAGCCTCCATTGTAAGATGAAAAAACCTGGCCCTGCATTCTAGCTTTTCAGAGGCTGCTGATTAACCCCTGTTCAGCTGAAGTGCCTCTTTCCAATTCTAGAGAGAACTCCCCATGGGGCATACCTTCTGTTAAAACTGAAAGTGAGGGCTGGGGAGTTAGCTCAGTGGTTCCGGCGCCTGTCTTGCAAGCGCAAGGACCCGGGTTCGATTCCCCGGTAACCACATAACAATACTGGGTGTGGAGACCCACACCCAGCAGCAACCAGTACCACATACCACAGTGCCGGGCGTGGTGGCTCACACATGTAATCCCAGCACTCGGGAGGCAGAGGCAGGAGGATTGTGATGTGAGTTTGAGGCTGAGCTGAGGGCCAGCCTGAACCACAAAGCGAGACCCTGTCTCAAAAAACCTAAAAAAAAAAAAAAACAAAAAAACTGAAAGTGAGGTTATCTTATTCCTGACCAAGCCTGCAGCCAAGCCTGTCAGTTCCTTTGAGCTGCTTTGCCCCAGTAAGAGACTCCTTCCATTCACCTTGTCTTCAGGGATAGCAGCCCAGGAGTTCAGAGCCATTTGTAGCCTCATCAGGGTCTCCATCCCTCGACCTTTACTCTCCTCCTTCAGCTGTGTGATGAGAGCCTTGATCACATGCTTATTCAGGCAGCCTGGACAAGGAGGGCCATCAGGTGATGAGGCAGAGCCACAAAAACACATTGACCTCTCTGCTGTACTCTCAAGACAGAAGCTCCAAACACTATGTTCTGAGGTGTTGCCTGTTCCCTCGGGACTCCAGAGCAGCTGGCAGAGCATAGTCACAATTTGGGTGGCTTCTTTCTCTGTCTCTGTGTCTGTCTGTCTCTTTTCTCTGTCTCCCTTTGCCCCCTCTTTCTCCTCTGCCCATCAGTACCTTGGATAGTTCTCAGCCTCTGCCATATGCTTGGTTGGGGTGGGCACACACTCGGCTGGGGTGGGCACACACTCATTATGTTTCCTTCTGCCCTTTCACAGACAAGTGGCTGCACCTCCTTCAGCTCCTCACCCAGACAGATGACATACTCACCCAGCGTGGCGAGGGTTCGATAGGCCTCATACTTTACTTTCTTTGGACCAGTTTGGGCCTGATTGAAAAGGTGAGGGTGGAAACATAACATAGTGTGAAAGAATGTCAGAGCTTTAGGGATTTCTCAGCTTTTCATTTTATGAAAGAGGAGACTAGGTCTAAGAAAGTGACTGTCTGTACTAAAACACAGTATGGACTGTATATATAGTGCAGTGGAAACTACACTGAACCAGGCAGTTAGACTGCTGTTCAAATCTCTATCTGGCATTGGGTAGCCACTTAGGCTTGGATACCCAGTTTGTATTTTCTCACTAGAAAAATACAGATACTGATAACTATTCCTAGTGTTGTAAGATTTAAGTGAGATTCTCAATGAGAATTCATGCTTCCAGTGGTAAAATTGACCCACAAGTCTAGAGTGTTGTTAAGGTGTTAAGGAAGAGAATTAACTCAGGCCCATTTCTCTCCTAGCTTTTCAGTCCAGCATTTTCTGTTAGACTAAGGAGATCTTCAGACTGACCCTTTTTCCTGATGGTTCTTTAAAGAGGTCAAGGGCATGAGTCAGGGACACACCACCTGCTGCTGGCTCTTTGCTTATTGGCCCTGACCTGTCAGTCTGACACGTGGGGGTGTGGTCCTGTGCCCACCCTCTACACACCTCGGATAGAGGGCACCTTTCCTGTGCAGCCCTTCCACTCACCACTTGCCACAGTGCCTTCATAATAAATTTGTCATTGATGCCAAGATCCCCCAGTGCCTGTAGGAAGAGGGGTACAGGAAGGAGAAGAGACTGTGGCAGTGACTCCAGGAGTCACCATCCTCCCGCCATGGCCGGGGTTTCTGTTTAGAACACCACCCCTGTTCCCACTGAATGCCTCTGGCTTCTCGTATTCGCCCAGCTGGGCTAACTCCTAGCTGTAACTGCCCCTCTTTGCCTTTGCTGGTTCTCACCTGTGTTGCATAGAACTGATCATCTTCTCTAGGAGATTTCAAAGTTTCTGTGAGCTCCTATTCATCCAAGAAAGCCAGTGAAAAGGAAAAACATCAAACTTCAAACCAAATAGAACTCACCCCAGCCCTTGGCCCAGGTTTTGCAGGGAGCAGGACCAAGGCTAGAGGGTGGTGTGGACCGAAGGCAAAGGCATCCACAGGCAGGGAGGCATTTCATTCCCCTTCCCGTCCTGGTCCTGACCTTTAATCTTTGCCACTTCAGAGGATCCTTGGTAGGCTCTAAGGGCTCAGGTCCCACCTGAGATTTTATAGTCAACTTGCCCATGGGGAGGTAGATTTTTTGGGTACTGTCTTTGTATTTCTTCCTGTATGAGAAATTGTACAAGAAACCTCTGTCCTCTTGTTCCTTCCCTCAATCACTGCTCCACCTCTGCCCCAGGGCCTCAGCCCAGCTCCAGAGATAGAACCAGAGAAAGACATGTGAAGGCTCAGTGAAATCTGCCCTCCAGCCAAGCTGCCCTTCTATCCCAGGGTCCCCTTGGCCCCGTGGGCTGACATGCTACTCCTTCTGGCCCACCCCTCCCAGACCTTCCTCTTGTTCTAGAAGATGGAGAAAATACAGAGGTGGACATTGCATACTTAGGATGGCCTCTCATTTTCAGTAACATTTTCTGGGTCTCTTGTTCCTTTCGCTGGTTATACAGGGTGTGCCAGTGTGTGTAGATCTCGGGTTTCCGGTAGTAGCAGTAAGGGATTGCGTTTGGCTTGCTTGGGTGCAGCCTCCAGCAGTCCGGACTTGGGGGAAGCTTTTCCTTTGGCATCTGGGGGTACAAGTGGCAGAGCCGTCAGGATTCCCTAGGCTCTTGCTGAGTGTTGGGAGTTGGGAAGAGGAAGTGAAAGCTTGAGAGGGTGGGGTGTGACAACCTTCAGCCCAGGCTGAAGTCACAGATACCAACCATTTAACATGCTGTGTAACCTGATGTTATGTCACTCTACCCATCTTCTCTTCTGTTAAATTGAGCTAATAATACTTGTTCTGTTCTCTCCCAAGAGTGTGAATATCAAAAGCTATGTAGATTTTGAAGTGATATGTGTATGTATATATATATATATATTTTTTTTTTTAGACAGGGTCTCGCCATGTGGTTCAGGCTGGCCCTGAGCTCAGCCTCAACTCACATCACAGCAATCCTCCTGCCTCTGCCTCTCGAGTGCTGGGATTACAGGCATGAGCCACCACGCCCGGCACTGTGATATGTGGTACTGACTGCTGCTGGGCGTGAGTCTCCACACCCAGTATGGTATGTGGTTACCAGGGAATCAAACCCGCGCACTTGAGCTTGCAAGACAGGCGCTGGAACCACTGAGCTAACTCCTCGGCCCCAGAAGTGATGTATATATTGATCTGAGTCCACGATGTGTTCAGTTGAGGATTTCAGTGCACTTTCAAGAAGACAGGAAGCAGGGAAGGGAAGGGAGGGGCCGGGCTGGGGAAGTTACAGGCCAAAGGCAGGGAAAGACAGGCAGGCTATCCTCATCCAGGTATTTATTGTTACCTACTCTATGCCAAACTCTATGTACTGGGGATGTAGTTATCTCCTTTGCCTTTGCGGACTTAACAGGTTAGTTGGGAATACAGACTTTCTCCAGATCCATCTCATACCTGTGACTTTTATGTGTGTGTGCATGCCCGAGATCTAACCCAGTACTTTAGGCAGACAAGGCCTGTGCTCCACCTCTGAGCTACTTTTGCTCAGTTTTTGCTGTGTAACTATAGCTCTGACTATGGTGAACGGTTTGGATATATCTGGAGCCTTTTCTGATAATTTGGCTGGGAAGCATCCCTTTCTCTTTCAAGCCTTCCTGTCTTCTTATCTATCTGCCTGGGAAACAGGGGAAGGGGATTCAGCCAGTGGTTCCCAGCTTAGTGACTAAAAAAAATCATAACGAGAGTTTTCAAGCGACTCCATGACTTCGGAAAATGGAACAGAGTTTCCAAATACATCAAAGAACAAGCAAAAGAACAAAATGGGTTATTGAGTTAAATTTGGATCTTAGGTAACAAATGAAATATGTGGGACATGTTTATACTAACATTCCACTCATTGTTCATCTGAAACCTAAAAGTTTTTGAGCACTCTGTGTTCTCTCTGGTGAGTCTGAGGATCTGCATGTTAATTAATAAAATGGAAGCCCGTTGGCAAGCACTCCCTGCACAGCCCCGGCCTTGAAGGCCTTCTCACACACAGCGGAGTGAGCAGGGCTGGCCTGTGACAGAGGCAGCTCCTGAGACGTAGAGAAAGTGACTTGTCAATGCTCACACAATGTGAATGGCAGCCCCTGTTTAGACACAGTTCTCGGGGCAGCCAGACTCAGAGGTCTTACCTTGTGGCAGGACAAGGGCAGGTGAACAGGAGCTGTGGCTTTCTTGAATTCTGGCAAGAGGGGTAAGAGTACGTTGTGATACAACGAAGACAATAGATTCTAAGATCAGTTAAGGAATCCCTCACTGAGGTATTCATCTGTTCAGCATTGGGCACTAACCTCAGGTATCTTACCAGGTACCAGGGAGATAAGTAAGGCCTTTAAGAGTTCCATAGTTCTCCTAGTGCCTCCCTGCTGTGGTCTGTGGAGCAGTAGCCATGTCAGAGCCAGGGAATGTCTCAGAAATACTGAGTCACTGGCTCCACCTCTGACCCACTGAGTCAGGATCTTCATTGGAACAAGACCCCCAGGTCCTTCCTATGTGGTAGAAGTTCAAGCAACACAGGTCTAGCAGGGTATTCTCATCCTTGCCTCCATATTAGAATTATTTTGGGGAGCTCTGGATGTTCATAAACACTTGCGTCAGATTCACTGAATCAGATTCTGTGGGGATAAAACCTAGGCATCAGCTGAGGGTATAAACCACTGGTCTCATTCCGTTTCTCAAACTTGAACATGCAATAGCATCACCCAGAGAGCTTGTTAAAAGGCAGATTTCTGGGACTCAGCCCTTTAGTGTCTAATTCACTGTGCATGAGTAGGCTCTGACAGTTGGCATTCCTAACAAAAATGGTGGTGGTGCTGTTTCTGGGTCCACATTTTGAGAGCTACTGTCTAGCTGACGAGACAGGAATATTTCTTAGTGACTAAGAGAAGGAAACACATGTGGTGATAGATACAGATGGCATTTCAGAGGGGCACCTACCATGGCTGGGAGGATGAGGGAAGGTTTCCTTGAGAGGTAATTTACAAGCCCAGCCTTAGTATAAGCAAGAGGTAGCCAGATAGATAAGGGGAAAGAGCACTAGGCACGAGAAGCTCTTATGGGAGACCTGGAGGTGTGAGAGTTGGGGGCAGAAGTGAGAACAGAAGCTGGAGAGAGAGATGTCCTAACTCAGGAGGCCCCGTCAGCCCTTCTGAGGGGCTGGGGACTGGCCTGGAGGTCCTGTGAGTGTGTCAAGCCTGGCCTGTGGATGTGGAGCTCACTCAGCCCCGTGCCTGGGACTGGGACTCGGGTGGCCTTGCTCTCACAGACCCCCGCACCGGCGCCATTGCTGCCCGTCCCCTCCTCACCTCTGTTCCTCTCTCGATACTCCAGCCATGGATACATGAACATGGACCTGGAGATTTCAAAGATGTCAACCAACTTTCCATCGGCCATCTTGTTCATCTTGGGGGGCCGGCGCAGCCCGGGAGATTGGTAGTTTAGGGCTGTGGGGAGCAGGCACACAACTGGAGAAGACCTGTTCTTGGTGCAAGAGAGAACAATGAGATAAACAGAGTTCTGAGGGCAGAAGCCTCCAAGTGCTGAATATGTCACCAAGTCACCTTGGTAAATAGAACACTGTGTTCCTTTCTTTTTTTTCTTTGAGACAAGGTCTCGCTTCGTAGTTCAGGCTGGCCCTGATCTCAGTTTTGAACTCAGCAATCCTCCTGCTTCTGCCTCCCTAGTGCTGGGATTACAGGCGTGAGCCACCATACCCGGCACTGTGGTATGTGGTACTGATTTCTGGGGGGCGTGAGTCCCTGGTTTGGTATTGTTGTACGTGGTTACTGGGGATCAAACCCGGCCCCTTGCACTTGCAAGGCAGGTTCTGGAACCACTGAGCTAAATCTCTGGCCCCCAAGTTCCATTCTTGAACCCCACTCCCGGCTTCCCCTGGCCCCCGGGCTGAACTGGTCACCTTACATCTTTGAGCTTCACTCCCGTCTGGTCAGCTATACAGTTGTGGTAAGGCATTAAAAAAGAAGTCAGAGTACTTGGGGTTTTTCTTAGGATTAGTTAAATCAAGAACATGGCAGGGAGTGGGAAAGCCCTTCTACATACACACCTCTCGGGCAGCAACAGACTGTATGTATGGCAGGGAGCCGCTTTTTATGCTTCCTTCTTTGGCAATTGCTGTTCCCGCTGTCTGTCAGTGCTTCCCCTTC
>PVIR01016083.1:0-37191 GCA_004026965.1 Petromus typicus
CACATAACAATACTGGATGTGGAGACCCACACCCAGCAGCAACCAGTACCACATACCACAGTGCCGGGCGTGGTGGCTCACGCCTGTAATCCCAGCACTCGGGAGGCAGAGGCAGGAGGATTGTGATGTGAGTTTGAGGCTGAGCTCAGGGCCAGCCTGAACCACAAAGCGAGACCCTGTCTCCAAAAACCTAAAAAAATTTTTAAAAATAAAAAAATAAAAAATAAAAAAGAAAGGGCAGAACAGTAATAAGGTGACAAGAATAAGCAGAGGAATAATGAACGAAACAAGACAGTGCACAGCAAGAACAGTAAGAAGGTTTTTAAGAAAATAACCACTGAACTGAAGAAGAAAACTATAACAAAGCATAAACACAGTAGCTGTGTGACTGATCTGGCCTCAGAGTACAAGATAGAGAGGTTAAGAGTCTCAACTATTTTGAAGAACCAATACATCATCAAAGGAGCTGATGTGGCAAAAAGAATAATGACTTCTATCAAGCAGAAAACATAGGTGCTGCAAGAGTTTGAAAAGCTTTTGTTGGACGGTTGAATGACAAATAGCTGCCAGGTGCTAGCATTACTAAAGCTATGATCTGTGAAAAAGCCAGGAAAATTCGCAGTGATATCTTTCCCCAATAATGCCTTAGTTTTTTCCATGTAACCTTGGTATGTGACCCACTTCCCTTCTGGATCAATATTAGCCAAGCAGCTTTATTTGTAAGCCTAAAGGCTGAATATAGTTCAACTCACACTGATTTTATTGCATAAGTTACCCCCTGAAAAAGGCCTCAGTAGTAATCCAGTTGGGACTCAGGGGCTATATCTCTTGATAAATATTTCCTACTCTTTACCTCCACTGTCCTTTGAAAATTTCTTCTTCTATTTCAGGGAATATGAATTTGGCACATCTGACATCTAGCTTGTTGGAAGTAATATTTCTCTTGTATCACTATCAACAATGATCCTGTTAATGTATGATCCAAGCTCATGGTTCCACAAACATGAAGGAATGAAGTTGCAAACCAAAGGAGGTTAGGAGAGTTTTCATTGGAAAGGAGAACGTCTAGATTTCCAAGAGGTGTCCTGAATAGGTATTCATGTGGGTCCTCAATCTTCATTCATTTTTATATGTAAGTAGGGCACCAGAAATGGTTGTTTAGTGACCACCTATCACGAATGGCTCTATGAAATTAAAATGATCAATTGGAACTCAGGCCCTCTGAGTCCTTTCACAGATAAGATTTACAGGAAATTGAACTCTTAGGAAAAAACCGATTATTTTGCATTTAATGTTCCTCAAAACTCAGGGCCTTAGTAGGCAGTGTTGAAGTAGGGAGTGACTTCAACTCTTTTTGGTGGGAAGACTACATTCCATGTTACCTAAGGAAGTTGATTCTTGATCCAAAGTCCTAGATCACTGTCCATTCTTATTTTAATTATCAACACAGTTGAGCACCAAACTATCTCCGGCTGTTCCCTTAGGGAGAGGCCTTATTCATAATCTAACTAAAACTAATTTGTACAACAAGAAACAAGTCAACAATATAAAGAGCCTTGGAAAATTCACAAATATGTGGACATTAAACAACATGGTACTGAACAACCAATAAATCCAAGTAATAAAAAAAATGAAAATTTTAAAATGTCTTGACAAATAAAAGGGGAGACATAATATATCCAATCTAATGGTATAAAACAACGCAGTTCAAGAGGGAAGTTTATAGTAAAATATACCTGCAGAAAAACTGAGAAAGATCTCAAACAGTGTAAGATTTATACCTCAAGGAACTAGGAAAATAACAAACTAAGCCTAATTTTTTTGAGAGGACAGAAATAAAGGCAAAATAAAATGAAACAGATACCAGGAAAACAACAGAAAAGACCAACATAACTAAGAATTAGTCTGTTGAAAAAAAAATCAAATTTTAGCAAAACTAAGACAAAAAACTTGAGTAAAATCAGAAATGAAACAAGAGTGTGAACAACTGATCTCAGAGGTAGAAATATGTAGACAGACAAATAAGTTAGAAAATATTATAAGGTAGTTAGGCAGAGCTGGGCCTTAAGCACAGAAGCTGTGTCTGGAAGCACATTCATAGAAGAGTAGGCTTCAGTGAGTTCTAGAATGTATGTTATATATTGTGAAACAGAAAATACTCAAAGCAAAATAGGGTGAATAGGTAAATAATGAGGGGGAAAATAATGAGATTATAACAAAAAACAAAGGAAACAAAGCTTATGTATATAGGAGGTCGGGGTGGTAGAGTGGGTAGGGGTATGGAAAAAAATGAGAATTAAGTTGTGTCATATACTGGTACAAATTCTCATTGTTAAGTGCAATCATGATGTGTATATGTAATGTACCAATAAGATTTCAATTTAAAAAAAATAGTAACAACTACACCCATATATTTCCCTTAGGGTTAAACAGCAGTGATTGATATTCTAAATACCCATCAATCACCTTGGGTGAGGACCAAAATCTCCCTAGCCCATTCCTTCCTGGAAAATCCTTATAGTTCCATGTATCCTTGCTATTCAACTTGATTCACCATTTGATCTTTATTTAATCAGTATTACCTGAGCAACTATACTTGTTGTAAACTTATTGGTTGACCATAGTTTTGTCTCACCTCATACCTATCTCAGATTTCCCACTGGATCAATATTACCTAAGTGACTGTAACTATAATCTTATTAGTCAAATATAGTTTTGTCCCATCTAGAATTGGCCTGATCTCCTGGCTTTGGTAGATAAAAACACACTTGAGAAGTGGGTTTGGTGGGGCTGTGTGTAATTTTTTTTTTTTTTTTTTTTTTTGAGACAGGGTCTCACTTTGTAATTCAGGTTAGCCCTGAGCTCAGCCTCAAACTCACAGCAATCCTCTTGCCTCTGTCTCCTGAGTGCTGGGATTACAGGTGTGAGCCACCAGGCCGGGCACTGTGGTATGTGGTACTGATTGCTGGTGGATGTGAGTCTCTACACCCAGTATTGTATGTGGTTACCGGGGATCGAACCCGGGTTCTTGCACTTGCAAGGCAGGTGCTGGAACTACTGAGCTGAATCTTCAGCCTCCGTTATATTATTTGAAGGTCCACTGAGCATATACCCTATATCACCAAGAGTCACAAGAGGCTATTACAAATAATTATCTTCCACCACTGGATAATCTAGAAAAAACAAATGGATTCCAAGAAATATGTGATCCACTATGATTGAATCATGAAGAAACAGGAAATCTCAACAGATCAATAAGAAAGGCAACTAAGTCAGTAATGTAAAATTTCCCATCGAAGAAAATCCCAAGACCAGATGGTTTCATAGCTGAGTTCAGCAAACATTTAACAAAGAAGTAATATTAATTTTTGATCTCTTCCAAAAAGCTGAACACTTCCAAAATTATTTTATGAGGTTAGTAGCACCATGATTGAAAAGTTAGGACATGGGCTGGGGATTTAGCTCAGTGGTTCTGGCGCCTGTCTTGCAAGCTCAAAGACCCAGGTTCGATCCCTGGTAACCACATACAATACTGGGCGTGGAGACTCACACCCAGCAGCAACCAGTACCACATTCCAGTGCCGGGCGTGGTGGCTCATGCCTATAATCCTAACACTTGGGAGGCAGAGGCAGGAGGATTGCTGTGATGTGAGTTTGAGGCTGAGCTCAGGGCCAGCCTGAACTACAAGGCGAGACCCTGTCTCAAAAAAAAAAAGAAAAGAAAAGTTAGGACATTAATGGGTAAGGCTATGGGAAACAATGAGAAATAAGTTGTGTCATATATTGGTACAAATTCTCATTGTTGAGGGCAATCATGATGTGTATATGTAATATACCAATAAAAATTTCAATTTAAAAAAAATTTAGGGCATTAAAAGAAAATTACAAGGAGCCAGGGGTTTAGCTCAGTGGTTCCAGCGCCTGTCTTGCAAGCGCAAGGACCCGGGTTCAATCCCCGGTAACCACATACCTATACTGGGTGTGAAGACTCACGCCCAGCAGCAACCAGTACCACATACCACAGTGCCGGTCGTGGTGGCTCACGCCTGTAATCCCAGCACTTGGGAGGCAGAGGCAGAAGGATTGCTGTGATGTGAGTTGGAGGCTGAGCTCAGGGCCAGCCTGAACCACAAAGCGAGACCCTGTCTCAAAAAACCTAAAAAAAAAAAAAAAAGAAAATTATAAATCTATGTTCCTCATGAAAACAAATGGAAAAATGCTCACAATATACCAGCAAACTAAATTCAATAGCACATTAAAAGGATCATTCACCAAAATAAAGTGGGATTTGTTTTTAGGATGTAAAGATATTAAAATACGTGTAATTTTAAAACATTGACTGAAAGAAAGTATATGATTATCTCAACAGATACAGGAAATACATTTGACAAAATTTAACATCCTTTCAAGATGAAAACCTAAATGAATTTGATAAAGAGTGTTCCTTAACATAAGTGGGGCCATATATGACAGTCAATTTGTAGAAATTTGCTTTTCCTCTAAGATCAGCAACAAGATAAGGGTGTCATAGTAAGAAGGCAATGCACATGGAATATTTTATAGTATAGATAATATTTTAGGTCATAAAACAAGACAACAAAATTTACAAAACTGAAATCCTATCAATCATCACTTTTACTCAAGATCATTAGAAAACACTTTTTTTAGTTACCTTATGAGTGAGGCAGCAAGCTAGGAGATGAGCCTGAGACAGAATTGAGTAATCAGTCATATTGCTGGGAAATTAAAAATAGTGAATCAGGAAGTTGGAACACAAATTAACTTCTTCAGGCAACATGGAATGCAGCCCACTCTCTCCTAAAGGGAAATGTAGCCACCTGACTGGTTATGAAATTCTTAAATTCTGAGAAAATCATAATGAGACACAACCAGTTTTTTCTAAGATCCCCATTTCCATAAATTCTACATGCGAAAGAACTGAGTTAGCAGCCTGAGTTCTAATGGTTATTTTAGCTTCACAGGCCCACCCAGGATAAGTGTCTGCCAAATCAGTAATTCATATGTCCTGCTTACCTACAAATGACTCTAGATTAGGGGGAAGGAGCCTATGTGGCTACCTGCTCTGATCCCCTCCTAAAATTTCAAGAGGTGTTCCTTCCCCCCCCACCCCAATAAAAACTCTGCTAACCTCCTTTGGTTTATGACTTCACTCCGTGATATTCACTGAACTATAAGCTTGGTACATATGGTAACACCTGGGAGTTTGTCTAGGATCTAAGGTAAGTCCCAAATGGAGATTTTTTATGATCTTTAACTTTTTGCAACTTGTTCTTATTAACCATGATTTCATTTAGGGGACAGTGATTTGTACTCTCTCTTTTTACTGGATAGGTTTGTATCTCCTCTATCATTTTTGTGGTTGTAAAGTAGATTTTGAAAACTATATGCCTCGTATAAAACCATATGACTTCTTTGATTATGTAAAGTTCACTACCACAGCTGTTGATCTCATGCCTGGAAAAACAGGTCTCACTGGGGCAGTCTGGCCAGATCCTCTTTTCATCCATGGAAGGGAATTTCAGTCCTCTTCTGTCTCAGTTTCCTTTCTTGTTTATCCTCCTCTGATGAAGGAGCACTTTCATCTCTTGATGCTTTCCTTATGGCTCTTTTGGAGTAGAGAATGCAAACTCTTGGGCAAATGGTTCCATTAACTCACCACAACCTTAATGAGGAAATAACCTCTTTCATTGTTAATGTTAAAGACTATTAACTCCAACTTTCTCCTGCTACTTTTTTCTTTTCTCTTTTAGAGGTACATTTTTACTAAAGGCCAAAGAAACTCACCCTGAAAAGTTTTTTGGTTACTGTTGTTTTGTCTTCCTTCCCTTAGGGTAGGGCTAGAAACTAGAGAACATCTCTAGTCCTGGCCTTTCACCTTTCAAGAGTACTACTAGGGTAGGGTGGACTAATAAGTTAAGGTTGGGCTACCTCAGAAAAGGTGTTGCATTAGCAGACCTGAAAATAGTCTTAGAGATCTTCAAGGGTAGATGGTAACTTCAGTCAGAATAGACATTAAGGGAAAGATAAACCGCCTCTGTCTTGCCATGATTTCTTTCTGGAGCATGATGTATACTCAACAAATGCTAAATAAGAGCTGAAAGGCACACTGCAGTATGAGAAAAGTCTTCAAGGAAGGGGAGGGTGTCTATAGGTGCTGTTAAGAATGGCATTCTGGGGGCTGGGAATTTAGCTCACTGGTTCCAGTGCTTGTTCTGCAAGTGCAAGGACCTGGGTTCAATCCCCGGTAACCACATACAACAATCCTGGTGTGGAGACTCACGCCCACCAGCAGTCAGAACCACATGCCACAGTGCTGGGCATGGTGGCTCACGCCTGTAATCCCAGCACCTGCTTGTGAGTTCAAAGCTAAAGTCAAGACCAGCCTGAACTACAAAAGGAAGACCTTATCTCAAAAAAAAAAAAAAAAGTGGCATTCTGTTTAGATATCTATTTCTCCCCTTACTGAGTTTATTGGTACGCTTTAGGCATACATTATGATCAGTCACAGCCAATATTCATGGTCATTCAGAATCCCAACAAATTTAGTTTCATTTTTTTTTGTTGGAGCCAAATGATTTTATTTATAATACTAGTGATTATACTTCTAGAAAGAGTTATGGTTTAACACATTACATGTTTGTTGGGATTTTGTTCTTCTGTCTATATATTTGCTTTAATGGAAACATCTTCCTTTACACAAAATAAAATAAAAATAAACATCTACTACTTAAAAATACGGTATTCTGGCCCCAGATCACTTTCTTTGGTTAATGCAGCCCTGGAGGGGTCAGAGCTGAGTGACTCTTCAAGCTACTGGCTGAAGAGGCAAGTGAAAAGGCTGCCTTTCTCTGCTTGTGTTTAGGAATGGGAGGCATGAGCTTGGCAGCTGACTGGAAATCATTTGACCCACAAGAGTTTACAGAAAGATCACCTAATGTTTTCTGCACAAAAGCTTGGTCTGGCCATATTCTGAAAACTCAAATTATTGCCTCAGGGGACTGTGAATTATGAAACCAACTTTCAAATAGGTAAGTTTTGTAAGAGAGAGGGAAAATGGTCAGAAGTTCCCTATGTCTAGGTATTTTCTGCTTCAAGAGACAACCCCACACTGCTCTGGCAATGCAGGCTACTGCCCAGGTTACCTGTGGGTTCATGAGACCCTCCCGAAATTCAGCAAGCTCCATCTAACCCTTCTAGTTCATCCACAGAATGCTGGCTGCTGTGAAGATCAAACAAGCATCAGCAAGGGGACTATAGCCTCTCCAGGAGGTGAGCAGGAAAGAATATGGTGTTCTCCAAGTTCATGTGTCTTGCTCTTCGACATACTTAAAGATAGATCAAACAGGAATTAGGAAGATTTTCTGATTGGTTCTGATAAGTATATAGAGATATTACAAAGTTTAGCTCAATCTATTTTGACCTAGCATGGAAGGATATTATGCTTCTCTTAAATCAAAAACTAACCCCTAATGAAAAGCAAGTGGCCTTACATCCAACAGAGGTGTTTGGATATTAAAGATGAATTACATGTGATTAATTATAGAAAAGCCAGAGGAAAGGCCATTTCCAACAAGGAGTCAGGCATCCCAAGAAAGAACCATGATGAGAAAGGATGTGGCAAAGCTGGCTGGGGTAGTAGGGATGACCTGTTAATTACAAGATAGTGGACACATGTATAGAATAGTTCCAAAAGCTTTGCATGTGGCTTTCTCACAAGAATTTCAACAAGTTTTCAAAATGATGGCCTAGACCTGATATCAGCCTGTGATGTGGGATCCCAGCACTGGCTCTCAGGACCCATATGTAGCTCTCACCAGTTTCTGGGAGATTTGGATCATACAAAGAACACACAGATGTCATGGAGCACTACTGAAACTTGCTACTATATCTTTCCACATTATGTTTCTCAGATGGAGTATGTACTTTTTATTTTTTTATTTTTTTTTAAGGTTTTTTTTTTTTTTTTTTTTTTTTTGAGACAGGGTCTCGCTTTGTGGTTCAGGCTGGCCCTGAGCTCAGCCTCAAACTCACATCACAGCAATCCTCCTGCCTCTGCCTCCCAAGTGCTGGGATTACAGGCGTGAGCCACCACACCCGGCACTGTGGTATGTGGTATTGGTTGCCGCTGGGGTGAGTCTCCACACCCAGTATTGTTATGTGATTACCGGGGATTGAACCCGGGTCCTTGCGCTTGCAAGACAGGCGCCGGAACCACTGAGCTATATCCCCGGCCCTGTACTTTTTATTTTTATTGGTACATTATATATACACATCATAGTCACTCTCAGCATTGAGAATTTGTACCAGTATATGACATGACAAGACTTAATTCTCATTTTCCCCCTTCCCCCCCATCCTACAACCTACCTCCCGCTATATATAGGCTTTTAGTTCTTTTATTACCATCACATTATTTTTTCTCCTTGTTACTTACCCCTACACCTCATTTCCTGTTAAATATTTCTATTTCACCGTATCTACTATATATTCTAGAACTCATTTACATCTTCATTTTCTCATACCAGAGAAAAGATACAATATTTACACATCTATGACCTATTTATTTCACCTATGAGGATGTCCTCAAGTTACATAGTATGAATGACTCTTGTCATTTTTATGACAGAGTAATATTCCATTCTATAAAAGAACCACATCTTCTTTATCCAGTCTCCTGTAGATGGACATTTGGGTTGTTTCCAAGACTTAGGAATCACAAACTGAGCTGCTGTCAACATGGGTTTTTATTTTTGGTTTTACCCTTATTCTCTTTACTTGGCCAAAGCCTGCTCTTGCAGAACAAGTTTCTCCCCTACGCTTCACTTTTACTTTCTCATCTGAATTTGGCCACTGCTCTTTTGATCATTTTTTTTTCAATTCTTTGCTCTAGATGAGAAAGAAGAATCTGGAATCTAACTCCAGAGACACAGACAAGCAACCTCAAACCTGGTGATATTTAGATGGCAAGCCACTTTTAGAAGCAGGGTACGTGGCAACAATGACAGTGAGAATGAAAAGGCATGTGCACATTTCTAGGCCTGTATCCTAGGATTGTGAAGGACTCATTCTAAGCCCTATTATTCCAAGCCACCAGCTATGTTAACAGGGCAGTGACAAGAATCCCTCTGCCATTTTACAAACAGCCCAGGAGGCTTTAACTAAACTTACTCTTCTATCTCCAAACTCCATAGAGATGCACACAATGCTTAAGGATAAAGTTCAAACCCAATCTGCCCTGGACATGAGGAGAAAACTGCAGAAGGCATTTGGCTCTGATAGCTCTTTAGATTCCCTATTCAAACTAGCCACTGAGGTCTTTCATAACTGAGACTGAGAAAGGCCAAGAAAAAGCAAGATCAGAGAAAAGGAGGTACACTACTGGCAGCCTTCTGGCCAGGGGCTTTATTGGTGATTCACAAGGTCAGTGCCACCAGAAGGTCAAAGAGCTAGGTGGCCCCCTGCCCTGACTATAAGGAGAGCCACTGTAAGCAGGATTGCCGCCAAAGGCAAAGGTCTCATGCAAAGCCAACTTTTCAGTTGGTGTGACAAGAAAACTGAAGGGGCCCAGAGCAGCCTTTACAAGCTCCCCTGAATCAGATCATCATCATTGCTCAGGAGTCCCAGATGATTTTAACCACACAGGGGAGAGAAATTAACCTCTTCCTGGACACAAGAGCTTCTTTTTTTTCCCTCTACAATCCTGGCTCCACCTTCTCAGTACAACTGTCAGAGGCATAAGAGGAGAATGTGTAGTTAAATATTTCTCACAGCCCCTTTGCTGTAGGTGGGATTTTTTTTATTTTCTCATGCCTTTCTGATTATCCCAGAAAGTCCAGTCTCCCTGCTAAGATAATCTATTCTGCCTAAACATCACCATTTATATGAATTCAAAAATCAGCATTCTGCTTCTCCTTAATGGAAAATGGGGTTAATCCAGAAGTCTAGGAAGCTTAGGAAACAATAAAGCAACTAGATTCAAGGCCTGTGTTCATTCACCGAAAAGATCCAACCTCTTTTCCTCACCAAAAACAATATCCATCGAAGAGGCTAAAAAGGAATCGCTGCTTGTAATCAACAACTTAAAGGCTTACGGCTTCCTCAGACCTTGTAAAAGCCTTTGCAACACTCTTATTTGGGGCTTTAAAAATCCAAGGGAGAGCAGCGACTAGTTAAGATCTCCAACTAATAAATGAGGCAGTAATGCCTTCACACTCTGTAGTGACTAACCTGTACAGTTTTATCCCAAATTCCTGAGGATGTAGGGTGGCTTAGAGTTTTAGATTTGAAAGATGCCATTTGATATTTCCTTTTGCTTTGTTTTATTTTTTTTTTTCCATTTACAGATCCCTCTGACCAAGCTACTCAGTTAAAAAGTATTGCACTGTCCCAGGGAATTGAAGACAGCCTTCACCTATTCAGAGAAGCTTTCTTGAGATTTGTCCTACTAGAGTCTTAAAACTATGTGGATGAATTCTTTTTTGCGGCCCTTCTGAGGGACTTGCAGGACACAGCACCCAAAGCCCTACTGAACTTTTAGCTGAGAAGGGATACAAAGTTTATTCAGCTAAGATCCAACTTTATAGTTCCCCTGTAAAATATCTTGGTCTACTCCTCTCCAAGAGAACCCGAAGGCTAGGGGAAGAATATATTGGAACAATTGCTTCCTTTCTTTTCCTGGGGATCTTAAAACATCTTGGGGATGCTCAGGCACCATTGGTTTTTATTGCCTCTGGATTCCAGGTTATGGTGAGAGAGCAAGACCCGTTTATCAGTTAATTAAAGAGACTCAAAAGTCTAACACTCATACTACGTTGGTAATCAAGCTCTCACAGGCTTTTCTAAAATGCAAAGGAGCATATATACATGCTTTTGTGTGAAGTCTCCCTGTACAACACTGTTTTAACTTATATGTCTCTGAAATCAATGGGAATGTACCAACAACCAGAAGAATATTTAAACTGAGAGCAGAATATAGTAACTAAAGGCTGGCGAGCCTGCGTTTGAGCAGTGGTAACGGTGGCCCTTTTAGTCCCAGAAGCCTTTAAACTAACTTTAGGAAAGGATCTGGTTTTCTGTTTTGTTTTTTGTTGGTTTGTTTTTTAATTTGAATCTTTATTGGTAATTATATATACATATCATGTTCACACTCCACATTGAGAATTTTTACCAGTATATGACATGACTTAATTCTCATTTTTTTAAGGATCTGTTTTTGTGTCTCATAATATAGCCAAAGTTCTCTCTTCCAAATGAGCTTATGGCTTTCTGATAATCACCTTCTTAAATATCAGGCTCTCCTTTCGGAGGAATCAGCTGTCCAACTAAAAACCTATTCTCTTTAAATCCTGCCACCTTTCTTTCAGGATATGAGGCCTCTGACCAGGACTATAAACAGGTCATCCTGCATACCTATACAGCTAGGGAAGAGCTCCCATATATCGCTATAGATAAACCTGACATTTTTTTTTCTGTGATATAGGCTCATATATACAAAATGAAGTATTAAGGGCAGTATATGTGGTGGTAGCTTTACTGGACACCCTTGAATGTTCCCCCTTTGACTCCTAGAAATAATGCCCAGTGGGCAGAGCTTAAGCCCCTACTTGAGTACTAGAGCTCAGTAAAATCTAAAGGGCTAATACACTTGTACCTTGGATCATGAACATAATTCAATGATCTGGAAAAGATGGCCAGGTTCTTGTCCATGTGGGAAAGATGACCACAGTCATGTTCATCCCCTGATGCAGAGTTCACAAACAAAAACAAATTTTTCCACATGTTTCTGTTTACAAGCCAAACTGTTTGCAAACAAAAGCATTCATGGACTGAGGTACCACTGTATTTACACTGATTCAAAATATGCTTTCTTGGTGCTATATGCTCATGTAAATATTTAGAAGGAAAGAGAATTCTTGACATGAAATGGATCTCCTATTAAATAACACAAGGAAACAGGTCACATTTTTATCTTTGATCTCTCACCTGATATGGAAATTATCTCTCATGTGAGGTGGGAGTTATACACTACAGAGTGCACTAACAGGGAAAAGATGAGGTTGAACACAGAAACTGACACACTGACCTAGTGGCCAAGGCAGCAGTTTGAGAACCTTTTTGGTCCAGCAGTCAGCCAGGTACTTTTTTTTTGGCGACAGGGTCTCGCTCTGTAGTTCAGGCTGGTCCTAAAATCAACCTCATACTCAGTAATCCTCCTGCCTCTGCCTCCAAAGTGCTGGGATTACAAGTGTGAACCACCTTGCCCAGCACTGTGATATGTGGAACTGAATACTGGTGGGCGTGAGTCACCAAATCCAGTATTGTTGTATGTGGTTACCGGAGATTGAACCTAGGGCCCTTGCACTTGCAAGGTAGGCATTGAAACCACTGAGCTAAATCACCGGCCCCAGGCACCCTTATTTGACAAAACCCCTTCAGAGATAACAAGCCTAATTATGCCAGAGCTGAGATAGAATAGGATATCAGCTCTTCCCTTCTGGGTGCTTTCAGATGGAGGGTGAGAAGTTACTTATACCTGTAACTAGCCAATGAAAAATCATTAAAACTTCATCAAGTTTTCCATTTAGGAAAGGAAAATACTGATTATTTATGATTCCAAGATTATTTATGGATAAGAGACAGCTCCATATGGCTCAAGAAGTTAACAAAGCCTATCAAATATGTCAGAAAACAACCTACTCATCAGAAAGATCACACCCCCTGATAGCCAACAAAAGTGGCAGATATCCAGGGAAGGACTAGCCAATATATTTCACCTCCATACCCCAAAGTAAGAGAATTCAGTATCTCTTAGTGTAAGTAGGTACTTTCATTAATCTGATGGAAGCTTTTCTATGCAGGGTGGAAAAAGCTTCAGTGGTGGTAAGCTCTTAACCTCACAGAGGTTCTGACTCTCTAGGAGTTTCTCGAGTAACAATAGGCCATCCTTTAAGACTAAGGTTACACAGGGAGTCTCCCAAGACTTGGAAATTCAGTATGACCTCCATTGTCCCTGGAGACCATAATCCCTCCATTGAAAAGATGAGTGAGACCTTAAAAAGACACCTCAGAAAGCTCACCCAGGAAATTCATCTCCCCTGGCCCACTTTATTTCCCTTATCCCTGACACAGTAAGAAACTCACCCTAGACACCAGGACTAAGTACTTTTGCAAGGCTCTATAGGCGAGCATGCCTCACCAATGATTTCCTAGCTGATTAGGAAACTGTCACCCAAGTAAGGAATACTATGGGTCTAGCCAAGTTTCAACACTCTCCAACAATTATTTGAAGAATGTCCTAGAGAGACCAGGCCAGCCTTTCTGTTTTCCAGTGAGGATATTTGGTGCTACTGAAGGTTCAACCCTCAGTCCCACCCAAGAAACTACAAGAGAAGGACCACACATGGTGAAATGTCTACTCCATCAAATGTCAAGGTAGCCAGAATTGGGTTCTAGGTACATCACTCCTGACTTGAGCAGTAGAATTCAGATGCACCACTGGAAACTGAGGAGATACACCAAAACTCCTGTGACCCCTTAGAGGGCCTAAATCTTCTCTTCAAGAAAACATCACCAGACTCTCAGGAGATAAGTGACAATACATAAAGTGCTTTACCTCAACCCTGTTCTACTCAGTCTTGTAATTTTAGTTTTATTCCTCCTTTTGTGTAGCTCAATGTGTCTTCTCCCAAAGGAGTAAAATTTTTTTTCAGAAACTAAAGGATCCCCAATTACCAGAGGCAGTACCTTCTCTCTTATACTCCCATCCCTTCTCCTCACCCATTCCACCCAATATGGTGCCTATCAACATTCCTCACACCAGTCATTTCTTTTATCATGCAGTGAGAGAATTATTCCAACTGCTGGATATCCCCACTGAGGACAGCTGACACAGCAATCCCATTAAATAGCCTTGCCTCTGTCAATTGAACAGATTGTTACCGCGAATAGATTTTGGCATCAATTTTCATCCTTAAATAGGATGACAGAAACCTATATAGGGCTTCATTGGGAGATAACACAAAAAGCAGGGTGGGATAAATGGTTGACCTGTGGGGAAATGGTTCTTTCTGCATCCAGTCACATAAAGGATTCTCTTGAGTAGGATGGTTATTTCCTAAGTTCTACAACATTATCTCATATTATCAAAACAGCACCTGACTGTACCAGAAAGAAAATAGGTCCTTCCATGTGAGTACTATCTGGGGGACTCAGAATTGGCTCCTAAAGTATTGCACTCCTAGTACTTAAAAATCCAGTGGAAGGACATCAGGGACCTAATGCCATAACTCATGGTGTTTGAAATAAGTCCTCCATATCTCTCACCTAGGAAACATTCTTTCATACTTTCAAAGCTCTACTGGGGCTCAGTGTGCTCATACTACTCCTGTGATTTTACTTGCAAACATGGCACTTTTAATGGCTCTGTCCCATGGAAGTAGAGTGGACCCTCAAGTTACAACTGGCCTGACATACAAACAACTTGGGCTAATTAGGTTCATGACAGATCCTTCTGGCTCTTGTTATATCTAGCATGTATCCAACTAAATATCCAGATCTCAGCTGTATTAACTTATAACCAATTTCAGTTACAACCAGACTTGAGGAGCCAATACAGCTCATAAGTCAAGGGATCACGGTATTTACATGATAGACAATTGGAATAGTCAAAGAAGCCTTCTGCTAGCAATTGTTTAATTAGCAAGGGTCCCCCAAAAAATTAATAGCTAGTGGAACATTCTATCCCCTGGGAACACTCAGGGGCCTTTCCTTGTATTTCTTACATGGAACAGACTTCTATCTAGTGCTATGCTATAAATAGAAAGGAGCCTGAATGGTGGTAGCAGCTATTCCAAAGACTAAAGATGTGAGACAGATGGCCTTTTCAGGCCAGATCTTCAACCTAGGCCCCTTTTTGGAACTATACAGGAAAGAGACTTTGAAAGCTGTGTAGATGAGCCTGAGCCTACAACTGACCCTGTGGGTGATGACAATGTCACTACAGCACAGTCCATAAGCCTGCAGGTGGACAGCGGTGATGTTGAGGAACTCATGAAGGAACAATCAGAGGAACTGTCTAGAGAGAAACTTCAACTTCTGGCTGAGCAACAGAGATTGGCAGCTGAGGAGCTTTCTGAAGAGGAGGGGGAGAATCAACAAGCAGTGCAGCAAAGTTCTTCTGAAATAAAGGAAATCCTGAAAAAATGGACAAAGCTACAAGCATCTGTAGAGAAGACCCATCCATGAAAGGAAAAAGACAGTCACTGCATTCAACTTGGGTTTTTTTTGTTTTTTGGGTTTTTTTTTTTTGTTTTTTTTTTTTAGGTTTTTTGAGACAGGGTCTCGCTTTGTAGTTAAGGCTGGCCCTGAGCTCAGCCTCCAACTCAAATCACAGCACTCCTCCTGCCTCTGCCTCCCGAGTGCTGGGATTACAGGCGTGAGCCACCACGCCCAACACTGTGGTATGTGGTACTGATTGCTGCTGGGCATGAGTCTCCATGCCCAGTATGGTATGTGGTTACCGGGGATCGAACCAGGGTCCTTGCGCTTGCAAGACAGGCGCCGGAACCACTGAGCTAACTCCCAGGCCCCTACATTCAACTTGTTTATGAAAAATATCATGTCATACTACAAAACAGTGTTTAAAAAAAGACAAAAACAGACAACTTGAGACCAGTTTTAGTTCTCAAAAGATTGAGACCTAGTGAGCCAGAAGCAAGTCTTAGTGGACTACAGACCCTCCCAAGGAGAAGGGGCCAGATTCCTGATGTTCTCATGGAAGAGTACTCTCCTTCCAAACAGTAACCACCTTCCATTTCATCCTCCCTGCAAGTCAAAGATGTCAACTTGAAAGGTGAGTAGTACAGTATAAAATTGTTTCTGGTTAACTAGGCACATTTTATAACATTTTAGTGAATGCACTAGGAAAATTATTGGTGTTTCTGGTAAATTATATAATATACCACTCTTTTTATTATGCAAAGGTTAGTTAAGGCATGCTTTTGGAGGTTGAGAATACATTATGGGTATTTCCATTATTTCTTATGGGAATAATATTCTTGACTTACAACCAACTTGAGTTACAACTAGCCCTCTCAAATAAATTGCGATCATAAGGGAAGTGTGCACTGTACTGGAAATTCAAGTTAGAAAAATTATGCATGGAAGGAAAAAAAACAAAAGGCATCCAAATTAGAAAGGAGGAAGTAAAATTTCTCAAACAGGTCTGAGGAGATGTTTAAGATACAATCTTGCTATAAAGCTCGGGCCACCTGAAATTCACTATGTTGCCCAGGGCAGCTTTAAACTCAGGGTGATCCTCTGGCCTCAGACTCCTGAGTGTTGTGATTACAGGCATGCAAACAAACCCAGAAATCAATAATGAAAAAGATATCTGAAACCTTCTGTCAAATACTTCAAATTTACACACTTCTAAATAATATGTGAGTGAAAAAAGGAGTCTCAAGACAAATTTTAAAACATTTTGTACTAAATCAAAATAAAAATACAACTTACTAAAATTTGTGGGATATAATTAAAGTTTAAATAGAAATTTATATCAATGAGTAAAAGAGATAAATAAAAGACAGATGAGAAAAAACAAGGAGACTTTGTAGAGATGGGAAGGGGATCTAGGGAAAGAGAGTGATGGGAGGAATGGTCATGATATGAAATTAATATATACCATTTCGCTAATGTGAATGCATTTATTATGTACCATAAACATACACTAATAAAATAAGCAAAAATAAAAGAATTATCTATAATATATAATCTAAGCTTTCATTTTAGGCAATTAGAAAAAGAATAAATTAAAAACAAAGCAGAAGAAAAGCAATAAAGAATAAAAGGGAATGAAGTTGAAAACAGGCCCTCAGTAGAAAAAATGAACAAAATCAAATTCTTTGAGCTGACCGGTACAATTAATAAACCAATATTAAAGGCAAACTAAAAAGAAAAGACAGTAGATAAAATTTATTAGTGAAATAAAGAAATAAGGACCATCACTTTTCATCCATTGCACATTAAAAAGGTAACACAGCAGCTGGGCACTGTGGCACACACCTGTAATCCCAGTACTCCAGAGCCTGAGATAAGAGGACTGTTGTGAGTTTGAGGCCTGCCTGGGCTCTGCCTTGAGTTCCAGGCCAGCCTAAACTACAAGGTGAAACCTGGTCTCAGGGGAAAAAAAAGCCCACAAATAAATGTAGTAAGGAAATATTATTAATGATTCTATGCCTGTGAATCTGATAATTTACAGTAAGTGGACCAATTACTTAAGGATACAGAACTCATATATAGAGAAAGAAATGATATGAATGGAGTATCTCTTCTTAAAGAAACTGAATCATAACCTATTAAACAGAAAGAATTTGATCCAGTTGGATTCACTGATAACTCCAACCAAGTATTTATAGAAAAAATTATATTACTGCTCTACAATGTAATCAAGAAAACAGAAGCAGAGGGAATGTACTGGGAACTAATTCTATAGACCAATATTTCTCTAATACCAAAAGAAGACCAGGATGTTACACAGAAGCAAAACTGCAGACTAATATCTCTCATAAACATAGATGCATTAATATTGAATAAAACATTAGCAAATCAAACACAACAATGAATTTACCAAAGTACAGTGGGATTTTCCCACTGGTTCAACATTTAAATATCAATTAATGTAATCTATCAAATCAACAAACTTAAAGAAGTCATATGATTCTATCAATATATGCAGAACAACATATGACAAAGAAATATTTACTCATGATAAAAGCTCTTTGCAAGCCATGAATAAAAACGAATGTCTTCAACTTCATAAACAGCATGTGAGAAAAAATCCATTCTTAACATCATACTTGAAGGTAAGAAATTAGATGCTTTACTGCTAAGCATATATGGCAACTAAGGTCCACTTTCCCTATTCCTGCTCAAAATGATAATGGATGTTATAGGTAATGTAGTGAGACAAGAAAAGAAAATAAAAAATAAAAAGATTAGCATGTGTCTTAAGTCTGCTCAGACTGTTACAATAGAATACTACAGATGAGGTAGCTTAGAAAGAATAGAATTTTATTTTTCGCAGTTATAGAGGATAGGAGTCCAAGATCACATTGTGAACAGATTCAATGTCATGTGAGGGCCTAATTCTTGGTCCACAGACAGTCATCTCCTTGGCACATTCTCACTTGGCAGAAGAGTGAGGAAGCTTCCCGGGTCTCTTTTAATTTTTTTTTTCTGCATTACTGGGTACTGAAGTCAAGACCTTCATGCTGAACTCCACTGGTAGCTCTTTTGTGAGACAGACACCAAGTTGTCCTGGCTGGGCTTGAATTTGTAATCCTCCTGCTGCAGCCTCCCAAAGTCCTGGAACTATCAGTCTATGCCACCACACCTGGCTAGGGTCTCTTTTACAAGGGCATTAATCCCACTCACGAAGGCTCTGCCTTCATGGCCAAATCACTTTCCCAAAGACCTGCCTTTTAATACCATGACAAGGTGACTAGATTGTAGAAATGTAATCATTTCTAGCATTCTATTCCTGACTTCTCCAAAATCATGTCTTCACATGACAACATATCTGTTACAGCCAGCGGACCCCATTCCAGCATCAACTCAAGTGGAATTTGAAATTAAAAACAGTATCCACTGGGGGTGATAGAACACTCCTGCAATCTCAACACTCTGGGAAGCTGAGGTAGAAAGACTGTAAGTTTGAGCCCATTTCAGGCAACTCAGTGACTTAGCAAGACCCATCTCAAAATAAAAATGAACAGAAAAATGTGCTTGCGATGTAGCTTAGTAGAAAGGCACTGAGTTAAATTCCAAGTATCATCTATTATATATATCACACACAAGAAACCACTCATTTAAACTGGTATTTTGTGAGGAAAAGAAAAGTTTATTCCAGTAAATAGAGACTAAAATCAGGGATAGATTCTAGCAGGTAGTTGGGAAAAACCAAGTTTATTATATCCATGTGTGAATGGACTGACATTGGAAGAGAGAAATAGCAGCAGCTAGGAGAGATTTTATCCATGAGTGGATGGGCAGAGAAAGACAGACAGACAGACACTAGCAGCTAACTGGGAAAGGAATTATTAGATTTATATAGATATTGAAGGGGCTGAGGAATCTGGGGTGAATTATTTATGATGGAGTCCAAGGACAGCTGCACAGGCACGTAGACAATTACTAGACATTTTCGTGTCAGAGAGACTGTCTTCTATTTACTGAGAAGTGACTCGTCATTTGCTCAAAGCAGCCTGTTTGCTTTTATCCTCTTTGTGAAGGACTCACTTAAACCAGGTGTAACACCATCAATAAACAAACAGCCAGAGAGATATGAAAAGCACGACAAGCCCCACTGTCCCATTGACTTTGTAACTCTAAAAGTGAAAATATTAGCATACACATCTAACAAAATATGTTCAAGATCTCTATGAAGAAAACCACAAAACTTTGAGGGGAAAAAAATAAAAGAAACTCTAAATATATGGAGAGGTATTCCATGAGCCTGTATGAAAAGATTCCATATTGTCAAGACACGTAATCTTTCCAACTTACTCCACAGAGTCAATGTAACCCCAATCAAAACCTCAGCAAGTTATCCTATGAATATTAGTAAACAGATTATAAAGTTTATATGGAAAAGCAAAAGATCTAGACTAATCAACACAACATTTAAGGATAACAAACTCAGAGGACAGACACTATTTGAACTTAATATTTACTATAAAACTATAGTAGTCCAGGGCCAGGGATTTAGCTCAGGGGTTCCAGCGCCTGTCTTCCAAGTGCAAGGACCCGGTTTCGATCACCCGTAACCACATACAATACTAGGCGTGGAGACTCACCCCAGCAGCATTCGGTACCACATACCACAGTGCCAGGCGTGGTGGTTCACGTCTGTAATCTCAGCACTCGGGAGGCAGAGGCAGGAGGATTGCTGTGATGTGAGTTTGAGGCTGAGCTCAGGGCCAGCCTGAACTACAAAGCGAGACCTTGTCTCAAAAAAAATAGAAGAACTACAGTGGTCAAAACAGTGTGCTATTGGCAAACAAACTGATTAATCAATGAGATAGAATAAAAGCCAGAAACACACCAGAAATACAGCCATCTGATCTTCGACAAGTAATCACAGTCAGCTTAATGGTTAAAGGACAGTCTTTTCCACAAACAGTGATGATACAATTGGGCATTCATTCATGCATGGACACACACATACACACACACACACACAAGAATCTAGGCATAGACCATTCACATTTTAAAGAAAATCACTCCATATGGACCACAAACCAAATATAAAATGCAAAATCATAAAACTCCTAGAATATAACATATAATAAAATCTAGGTGACTTTAGTTTTGGTAATGAATTACTAGATACAATATCAAAAAGCAGATTTCTGTGTTATAGAACATACTTTTTTTTTTTTTTTTTTTTTGAGACAGGGTCTGACTTTGTAGTTCAGGCTGGCCCTGAGCTCAGCCTCCAACTCACATCACAGCATTCCTCCTGCCTCTGCCTCCCGAGTGCTGGGATTACAGGCTTGAGCCACCACACCCAGCACTGTAGTATGTGGTACTGATTGCTGCTGGGCGTGAGTCTCCATACCCAGTATGGTATGTGGTTACCGAGGATCGAACCCCTTGCGCTTGCAAGACAGGCACCGGAACCACTGAGCTAAATCCCCGGCCCTAGAACATACTGTTAAGAGAATAAAAGACAACCATGGACTGGGAGAAAATTTTGCAAAGCACACATATTGTAGAGTACTGCTATCCAAAGTAACATATGAGTAATTCTAAAAGGTCAATGATAATAAAACATCACAATTAGAAGGTGGGCACACACCCCTTAGTCTCAGTCCTCCAGAAATTATGGATGAGAGTATCCTGGAGGGCACCCAGCCCTTTTGCTTCTAGACACTTCCCACACTCATGACATTTTTTAAAGTACAGAGAGCGAGTCATGGTGTAACACATCTTATATAATCCCAGTTACTTGGGAGGCTAAGACAGAAAGATCACAAATTCATAGCCAGCTTGAGCAAGGTTAGTCAGTTGTCTCAAGAAAAAAGTTTTCCCCCTGGAAAAACTTTTCACTGGGGGTATAGCAGCAGCAGAGTACTTGCCTAGTATGCACACAGCCCTGACTTCAGTCTCCAGTATTGCAAAGTAACAACACCAACAACAAAGTCCACACAGGTCTGAAAAGAAACCTGTTCAAGGAAGATATACAGACAGCAAATAAACATAAAAGGCTACTCAATATCATATGACTTTGCTCAATAGAAAATGCCACTATACACATATTAGTATCCAAAACAATGACAAGGCCAAATGCTGGTGAGGATGTGGAAAACAAGAAGTCTTCTTCATCCCTGGCAGGAATGCAAAATGGTGAAGCTACTTTGTGTAACAGTTTGGCAGTTTCTTTTATAACTAAATATATTCTTACCATATGATCCAGCAATCACACTTATTTGTATTCATCCAAGTAAACTGAAAACTACTGACTCATCTTCTTTATTATTTTCAAACTTTGGAAGCTACTTAGATGCCCTTTTATAGAGGAATGGGAAGACCATGGCCCATACAAACAATAGAATATCATTTCATGATAAAAAACAAATGACCTACCAAGCCACAAAAGACACAGAAGAACTGTAAATATACACTGGCACATTAAAAAACAAAACAATATGAATAGTTATACCTTTTATAATTCTATACATAGGAGATCCCATAAAAAGCAAACTGGAGACAAAATGTTTAGTGATATTTTCTTAATCACTTTCCTCATTGCTGAGATATAATTCCTAATACTAGCAAAGTAAAAGAGGAAAGTTTTATTTTGGCACACAGTTTTTGGAGGTTTCAGTCCACAGTCTAGTGTATCCAGTAGGGACAGCATGGCACAGAGGCATGGCAGAGGAGAACAGAAGGAGCTCACGGCATGGTACGCAGGAAAGAGAAAATAAAGGGAAGAGCTGGGAAGAGACATAAACCATTCCAGGTCACACCCCAGGGACTCGCCTCTTCTGATCAGACCCCAACTCCTAAGCGCTTATCAGTTATAAATCTCTATGACCCAAGCAGCTTCCAAAAGTCCCACTCATGTGTGCCTGAGCCTCATTTGGGGACATCTAGATATAAACCAAAAAGATACAGTACCATGAACTGTTACACCATTGAAACTCCTACTCTGTATTTTATTATGATGACAGTTACATGTCATTAAACATATGTCTAAAACTATAGACTGCAAAAAGAAGTGAACTCTAAAGTAAACCAATGAGCAGTAGTTAATTATAATGCATCCACACTAGTTCATGAGTTGTTACAACTGTATCACACTAATGCAAGCTGCTAATGGTAAGGAAAACTGCCATTGAGTAATCGAAGTTTTGCCAATTGTATAAGCCAGCATTTTGTTCCTGGAACAAAATATCTGACATACATTACTTAAGTGGGGGGAAGGCTTTATTTCAACTCACAGTTTCAAAAGTTTCAATCCATAGTCTTTGGCTTCAAGACAGAAACAGGATGGAAATACATGACAAAAGAAAACTGCTAACACCATGGCAGCCAGAAAGCAGAGTGAACAAGGAAAAGCCAAAGAGGAAGAAGGCCAGGCACAATAGTACGTATCTCTCTATTCATACCCTTATTGAACTACTGCTCCTCACAGCATACTGAGCTGTGAACTCATCAGTGAACTAAAGCACTGATGATGTTAGGACCCCCATCCTCTAATCACCCTCCAGAAGCTCCACCTCTGAACAGGAAGCCTTCTGGGGGGAACACTGGCCATCCAAATCAAAACAGCAACTCTGGGGCCGGGGAGTTAGCTCAGTGGTTCCGTCACCTGTCTTGCAAGCGCAAGGACCCGGGTTCAATCCTCGGTAACCACATACCATACTGGGCGTGGAGACTCACGCCCAGCAGCAATCAGCACCACACACCACAGTGCCAGGCATGGTGGCTCACACCTGTAATCCCAGCACTCGAGAGGCAGAGGCAGGAGGATTGCTGTGAGTTTGAGGCTGAGCTCAGGGCCAGCCTGAACCACAAAGCGAGACCCTGTCTCAAAAAAACCTAAAAAAAAAAAAAAAAAGCAACTCTGTACTTTTCTGCTGATTTTGTATAAATCTAAAAATTTTCCCCCCAAAAAATGTATGAACTTAAAAATTACAGATAAAGATAAAGACACTGCTTAATAAAAACTGAAAGGAAGCTCCTTAGGCTGAATCTACTGACACTGGACATTAATTTGAAGCTGCACAAAGAAGAAAGAAAACTCCAAGAAGCTGCATTAATTCCAAGTAGGACAGTCTCAGAAGTGAGCTATGCTAAGACAAAGTACAATTAAACTATGGAAGGTATAAAAACTGAAATTTTGAAAGAGAAGCAACTTCCCACAAGTGAGTCTCAAAAAGGTTTAAGGCTAATTTCATATCAGAAACCATAAGGTCAAATGTTGTGGGAATAATATATTTATAGGTATTAAAAGAAAAATCATCAACCAAGAATTCTGAACCTAGCTAAATTATACTTTTAAGAAAAGGAGAAACAGACATTTTCAGACAAACTAGAGATGAAGGAGTTTATTGCTATTAGAACTGCATGTAAGCAATTCTAAAGGGAGTCCTGCAAGCTGAAGTGAAAAGAAACTAGGCAATTACTAGTCACAGGATAAAGCAAGTATAGTGATAAAGTGCATAATAAATACTTTTAAGAAACAACATTACACTTTTGGTTTCTCCTTCTAACATGACTGAAAAGACAAAGCATAAAACAAAAATTAAGGGTGTATGTTGATGGGCACATGATATGTAAGATGTAACTGGTGATAAAGGGGAGGTACAGATATAGAAATGCACAGAAGTAGGGTTTACATACTATTGAAGCTAAAGTGGTATCAACTCAAAATAGTGTTATAAGGTTAAGATGTTAATTATAAAAACTAGAAAAACAAAAATACACAAAAAAGAAAATATACTACAGAAATCAATTCAACAAAATAAGGAGGTAAAGGAGGAATGCACAAACAATAAAGACATGAAGTCATGTTTGCAATGAGTAGCAAAACAAGGAGAACAAATTTTTTCCTAGTGTTACAGGCAGAATTATATCCACTCAAAATTCATATTGAAATCAAAATTCCCAGTATTTGAGAGCAGTATTATATTGGGAGATAGGGTATTTAAGGAAGCAAATTAAAATGTGGTCTTCCAAATATGAATTGATCTAATGACTGATATTATAAAAAGAGATTAAGACAAAGACACAGATACAGTAGGAAAACCACGTGAAGAGAAAGAATATGGCCATGTCCTTAAATAAAAAACTCCTCCTAAAGACATCTTGATCTTAGATTTTAGCCTCTAGAAACATGAGAAAATAATATTCTCGTTTCAGCCACTTATCTGTGGTATTTTGTTACAGAAGTATCAGCAAACCAATAATCAGTTAATCACGTTAAATGTAAATAGATTTAAACTTTCAATTAAAAAGTAAAGATCGCTGTGGTTCTTCTACAGAATGGAGTATTACTCTGGCATAAAAAATGATAAGTTTGAACCATTTATACTTAAATGGACATACCTTGAGGATATCCTCATAAGTGAAATAAATAGGGCACAGATAGGTACATATCGCATCGTTTCTCTGGTATGAGAAAATAAAGATGCAAATGAATCCTAGAATTGTATGTTATATATTGTGAAATAGAAAATGCTCAATGTAAAATAGGGAGAAGGGGAGAAAATGATGAGATTGTAACAAAAAAGTAAAGAAACAAATTTTATGTATATGGGGGGGCGGTAGGGTGGGTAGGGCTATGGGAAAAAATGAGAATTAAGTTGTGTATTATACTGGTACAAATCCCCATTATGGAGTGCAATCATGATGCATATATGTAATATACCAATAAAGATTAAAAAAATTTTTTTTAAAAAGTAAAGATCTACAAAATACATGATCCATATATAAGTATATATATATTATATATATATATACATATATATAATATATATGCACAGAAGTAGGGTTCATATACTATATAAATAATATAATATATATATACATATATATATTCATTCTACATCAGACCCAGTTTAAAACTCTTATATTTATATTAAACAAAACAGACTTTAATTACACACACAGGCACACACACATGCACACATATGCAAGAAAAGCCCCACACCACTATACATGTCTTAGTCTTCTGAAGCTGTTATAACAGATCACAGACAGAGTAACTCAAAAAGCAGGTATTTGTTTCTCACAGTTGAGAAGGCTGATAAATCTGAGATCAAAGTAATGCCATGGTTTGGTTCTGGTGCGGGACCTCTTCTTGATTTGTAGAAAACTTTCTTCTTGCTGTATCTTCGCGTGGTAAGGACAGAAAGAAGTAGAGATGGGAAGCAGTAAAGGAAACGAAGAGAAGGGTTTAGAGAGAGTTCTCTAATCTCTTCTTATAAGGGTACTAATCTCATCATAATGACCCTCCTTCATGAGTTTTCTCTAGGCCTAATTACCTTTCAAAAGTCATACCACAAAGAATATCACATTGGGCATTAGGGCTTCAAAATAATGAATTTTGTGGGCACATAAACATTCAGTCCATCATAGTACCTGTTGATAAAAAATAAATTCATCAAGGGCCGGGGAGTTAGCTCAGTGGTTCCGGCGCCTGTCTTGCAAGCGCAAGGACCCGGGTTCGATTCCCCGGTAACCACATAACAATACTGGGCGTGGAGACCCACACCCAGCAGCAACCAGTACCACATACCACAGTGCCGGGCGTGGTGGCTCACGCTTGTAATCCCAGCACTCGGGAGGCAGAGGCAGGAGGATTGTGATGTGAGTTGGAGGCTGAGCTCAGGGCCAGCCTGAACCACAAAAAGCGAGACCCTGTCTCAAAAAACCTAAAAATAAATAAATAAATAAATAAATAAATTCATCAAAAGGAAAAAATTATGAAATATATGAAAAAAATGGAGAAATCTGAAGGGGTAGTTCTATAATAATAGACTAAATTACTTTCAGTAATGTACAAAACTAAAGATAAGATTAATAAAGAAATTTAGAACTTGAAGAATATTATCAACCAATTAGACCTAACATACATAGAGTCTACCCCAAAACAATAAATTCTTCTCAAGTATGAGTGGAAAATTCTTCAGTACAGGCCATATGCTATGTCACAAAACAAGACTCAATAAACTTAAAAAGGCATAATCATACAAAGTATCTTCACCAATAGTAACAATGAAATGAGAAATTATAGAAGAAAAAAGGAAAATTCACAAATGTGGAACTTAAAGACTACATGCTGAAAACAACTAATAGACTAATGGAGAGCTCACAAAGAAAATCAGAAAACACTGAGAGATGCAGGTGCAGTGGCACACATCTACAACCCCAGCACTTGGGAGGCAGAGGCAATAAGATTGCCATGAGTTCAAGGCCAGCCTGAACGACAGAGCAAGATCTTGTCTCAAAAACTGAAAAGAAAAAAGAAAAAAAAAAAAAAAAGACTGAGTGAAAAGCAAAGCACAACATATCAAGACTTATGGGATATAATTAAAGCAGAAATAAAGAAGGTCTCAAATCAATGACCAAATTGTACACCTTAAGAGATTTTAAAAACTGAGTAAATCAAACCCAAAAGTACCAGAAGAAAGAACAAAATAAAAGACCAAAGTAAAGATTAAAAATAGAAAAATAATAAAAGCTAAACAAAATCAAGTACTGGTTCCTTCAAAAGACTAACAAATTTGAAAAACCTTCAGCTACATCAATGAAGAAAAAAACTCAAATTACTAAAACCAGAAATGGAAGTAGGAACATTACTATCAATCTAACAGAAATAAAATTTTTTTAAGAAAATAGTAAGATAAATAAATGATAGGCTAGTAGTCAACCTAGATGAAATGGAGAAATTCTTAGCAAAAATAGAAAATCTGAATGATCTTTTTACAATGAAAGAGGTTGAATAAGTAATCAAAACCCCACTTAAAAAAAAGATTCGAGACCAGATGGCTTCATTAATAAATTCTGCCAAATACTTAAAAAATAACACCAATCTTTCTTAAATTTTTCTGTTAGATAAAAGGAGGGAATATTTTTTCACTATCTGAGAGCATAATGCTTACCAGGCATAAGGTTTGCCTTGGGGGTGATGAAAAAGTTCTGGAACTACTGTGGTGATAGCTGCATGATGCTGTCAATGTACTTAATGCTGCTGTACTATACACTTTAAAGTGGTTAAAGTGTCAAATTTTATGTTGTTTATTTTTTACAATAAAAACTATTTTTCTCAGTTTCAAAAGCTAGCCCTAAAAGAGTATACATTGTATGAGGCTGGGAATTTAGCTCAGTGGTCCAGCGTCTGCCTGACAAGCACAAGGTCCTTACTTTGATTCCCCAGCACCACATATCACAATGCCCAGCACTTGGAGGGCAGAGGCAGGAGGACTGTTGTGAGTTCAAGGCTTGCCCGGACTACACAGTGAGCTCAGGGCCAGCCTGAACTACAAAGTGAGACTTTGTCTCAAAAAAAAAAAAAAAAAAAAAAAAAAACAGTATACATTGTATGGATACAATAAATATATAAAGTGTCCAAGATAGAAAGTAGAATAGTGTTGCTTAGAATTAGGAGGACTGGGTGGGTGTGAAAATGGGGAGTGAGTAGAAGTGATCGATCATAGGTTTCCTTTTTTAGAATAATGGAAACATTCTAAAATGAAGTTGTAGTGATAGCTACATAGTCACTCTTTATAAGGATACTACAATTTATTTGTCTTCTTAATGGATGTAAATTTCATGGTAAGTAAATTATTCCTCAAAATACTTCCAAAAAACTAGATAAATGACACTCAACTGATGAGAAAACATCAAAGTTAGCTAAATACCAAGCACTGCAACCTTAGAGTAGACAGAATCCTACATGCAGTGTAACTACTGGCTACTAAAGCAGACAAAAAGACAAGATGAACTCATCAGCCTTTAATACTTGTCAGAAACACCATCATTTCCTTTACTATAGTCAAATGACACATAAATTATAAGTTCAAAAAGGAAAGACATGCCTTGTCCAAGTTATATCTTGCCCTTGCCTAAGAACGCAGGATGTATTCTGTGAAAGAGAGAAAGAAAGAAAGAAAGAAAGAAAGAAAGAGAGAGAAAAGAAAGAAAGAAAGAAAGAAGAGGAAGGAAGAAAGAAAAGGTCAAAATAGAGATCGTAGATAATGTGCTTATCTCTTAGCAGCTTCAAGTATTTACCTCTTATTGCAAAGACTGATTTTGTCTTCCATGTAGCATACAGTAAGGATGGGACTTTTTTTTTTCTTTCTATCATTTTTTTCCCCGATTAGATACAAAAACTTGGATTCAAGACAGTGAATTATAAGTTCCATCTCCTAAAACTCACCAACATGTTGCAAGATGGAAAATAATACCTTATGTTTAAATATCCCTCCCAATTCATCAAGTATTAAAGAAAAAGAGGAAAAGTTTAAAAGTACCATAATTTTAGTTTTAAAGGTAGTGACATGACTAGGCCTTCATACAAGTTTTAAAATTTGTTATGATATCACAGTTGTTTCAGTGATACATGTAAGAACAGGTAAATGAAAATCCTCATTTCATATATCATGCTGCTATGGAATTCTCATTAGAGCCAAAAAATAAAGGGAGCTGAAGGTTTCCTAATTTTAATTCTTTTCTCTATGATCATATTTGCTATTGAAAGTGTCCATGAATTATAACTGGCTAAAAACAGTTCATAGGCAAAATACTGAATGAAAAGTTATTCTTTAAACATTTTATAGTAACTGGTCACAAAACAAGTTTGTGACATGAGACAAAGTAATCATATTATTTCTACATTACTTTATGGATAAACAGACATGACTTCTGCAGAGTTAGATATCCAATCCAAAATGGTTACAGTAAGATGGAAAACCATGACCTCTTTTTGCACAGAACATTAACATTTTATGAGAATATAGCAATGTTCAGTCATTTATTATAGCTTATGACTGTTTACATGCTTTAGTGGCACAGTTAAATACATGAAACAGAGACCTTTGGACCACAAAGCTTAAAATGTTTACTATATTGTTCTTTATGAAAAAAAATTCCAACCACTGCTTAGAGAATTAAAACCCAGAGCTGTTTACCACACAACGTATCCAAATATTTCCTATTTCAAGAATCGCATATCTGACATAAGCATCATGATGTCAAGAGAACACAGTGTTCAAAACAAACACCAAACCAAACAAAAAGAAAACAAAATTTTTTTGCTTCTGCCATTTGTTATCTAGCCCTGGAACAGTAATTTCACTACTGTGGAATTAGTTTCCACATCTACAAAGTAAAGGATTTTAAGTTATGTGGACACTAATTATCTTTCTAATTAAATTATAATAGTCCATACTACTTATTTACAAAGTAGGAAGCACTAAGAAAATGTATAAAAATTCATAAATTATATTTTACTTTTATTTTTCCTTGTAGACAGAAAAGCAGTGAGGTACCTTAAATCTCATTATGATTATCTCATTATCACTACAACTTCCTTATAAGAAGTATTATTTTGATTTTATAGGACAGGAAACAGGATCCAAAAAAGACAATGCACTATCATTGGATAATAATTTATAGATCTGTATTGAATTATTCTTAATTGAAAGGTTAGTGAATTAGAATAGACTAATACTTCAAATTCAATCTGAATTCTTCTTATTCAATTTTAATTGTTTTATTAATACATGATTGGAGTACATAATGATTATAATATTCATCAGTATGTGATACATGTACATAACACATCTCAATTCTTGTTAACCAAAGTAGTGGACAATAAATAGAGATCACAGCAGTATTCCCTCATTTTTCATCTACTATTCTATTAGAAGTACTCATAGTAAAACCAAATGGTAGAAAAAGAACTTCAGATAAAATGAATTCACTACCCACATTTGCCTGAATCACATATTTAAAAGGTATCTTCCCACAGAGGAAAACATTCTGAAGACCAAAATGACATTTTAAAGAACATAAGATAAAGATAGTAGCCTTAAATTTATGACATATCTAGTAACGTTATGTTAGAATGTTGTTGTAACATGTTGAAGACTATGAATTTTTCCACCAACTTTATAGGTTTCAACCCATTGAACCTTTCTTCAGATCAGAAGTTCTCCAGTATACATGTACCTTGAAAATGTTAAATCATAATTTAAAGTTTTGACAAAAGGGAAAGTAGTTCACTTGTATTTGTATTTATTTAAGTACTCTAATTACATTGCATTTATTTAAAATGATGGGAACTCATATTAAATGATAAAGTGTTAATAAAGGTTATTCAAATGATGCAATCTCTCTGTCCTTGAGTTTATAAACTACTATAGGAACTATTACAGAAATTTAAAAATCATGCAAAGTACATTGAAACAGTTCTGGGAACATAGTGTTAGATAAACATTATCTCATTATTGTTATACAATAAAATGACTATACTCACTCTTTTGTTGAGACAAATAACAGGCCACAGGCTGCAACCCAGCGTGCAACAGCAGCAGAGACATCCACACAGCAGCCATTTCACATTGACTGGGAGAGCCTTTTTCAAACATGCATTCACACGGCCAATGCTGGTTTTAAATTCTTCTGGTGCTACCTACAACAAGGGCACTATCTTTAACAGTTTATGAGAAGATCCCCACTACTTATCTCTAAACCCAAGGAAACTATCTTGTTACAAATACTTTAAGGAATTTAAAATGTCTGTTTCTTCCCTTCCCCACCCAATCCATAAATCACACTCTTGAAAAACACTGGAAAATAAAACAATATAACTTCATATTCACAAGTCTTAGCATGATGTTCAGAAACAATCTTCTCAAATGATCAAAAATATAATTAGTGGTTAAGGACATCCATTTAGCAGTTTTGTTATCAAATATTCTCATTATTAAGGCAATACTGTTTAGTCTCCTAAATACTCTGATTTACAGTTAAGTAAGAATAGAAGCATAAAGCACTAAGAACTCAAATACTACCAGAAGAAACGGAATTAAAATTAGACCTTAGCAATACTCCTGGACTATGTTTTATAAGTCAATTCTTAAATGTTTTCTCCAAGGCAAATTTGCTACATAATTTTAATGCTGACTGTTATTTTCTGGGAAACTTTATAATAGCAAAAGACAATGCGTAGCAATTACATTTAAAGTAACCCGTTAATATTCACTTTAAAATAGGCTTTTGAAAGTTGACATATACAAATTTAAAATTTACAAAATTAAATTAAAATACACAAATTCAGTATTTCTGTTACTTGGTCCATTCTTAGAAGTGGTTGCTTGTGATTTACTGTGAACAATGACAAAATCAAAGACATTTAACTAGATTTACACCCAAAATTCTGCTTGAAATTTGTACAATTCAAAGACATACTAAAAATACTTTGCTTTCAATGAAATCACATTGGATCAGAAATCTAATTCTCTTTTATTTGGAAAGTGGTCAGATTTTGAAATTCATGGGAAAAATATTAACATCTGGCTGTGAAAGGAAAAATTATGACATTGTTAAGAAAAGTAAGCTGCTGTAAAATAAAAACCCAATTGGTATGTTAGGTTATCAGTAAATATATGGATTTACTTTCAAATAAAAAACTGTACTAGAAGAATCAATTTATTACTTTTTCATCATGTAGCAGAGATTCCTTAGGGTGAACACTATACAATATATACCTATATTAGCTGATACCGTGAGGACATATGACCGACTTCAGCACTATAATGATTAAAATATTAAGTATATAAGCTTTATTAGAACTATTCATGTCACCCAAGAAGGTTAATTGTTTAGCCCAACCAGTCTAATATTCTTCCTAATAATCAACAGTTGTGGAATTGTAAAGATTAAAATGTAGTTTGGACGAGCAAGTAAATTAGTTTCATTTTCCATCTAGATTGTCAGCAACATGGTACAATGACAATCACTGTGTACAAATAATTCCAATTAAATGACAAAATTCCTGAGGGAGAATATGAAGATAAATTCAGAGAACCATGCCTTATAATTGAAAATAGAAAACATAAACAAGCTATGTACACTAGACAATAAATGAAGAGATCTGGATTCAAATTCTTATTCATTAAGAAAAATCTCAGGCAAAATCATTTATTTTTTCTGAGTTTCAATTTGCATCTATAAAATGGAATAAAATTTTTGTTTTATATAATCAGAATGGAAATTATATCTTGAAAAGAAGTTCATGACTAGAATAGTTTGTAAAAGGAATTTGTAAGTCATGTGTCTGAGTATATTTGGAGAAAATAAAAGCTCCCTTTTGTATGGACCTGGACCTAAAGCAAGGAGTTTGACTGTATAATTACTACTCTACAATTTTACCATATATTCTAAAACAAAGGACAATGTGCTACATTTGGATATAGATTATTGCTCATTTCTTCAGAGAAGATGTTCTTTTTCTTTTCCTCTTCCTTCCTTTTTCTTTGTTTTTGTTTTTGTTTTTGTTTTGAATGCTAAGAATTGAACCCAGGGCCTTGTGTATGGTAAGTACACATTCTACCATAGTGTTGACCTATACTGCCAACTCTTTCATGTTCATGATAAAAACAAGGTACCAAGTTAGTATGTTAAGGTTCATCTCTCAAAAACTCCATATTCAACTTTTCTTCCTAGGAAACCACTAAGAAATCAAGTACAAGTTAAAAAAAAAAAGAAAAATGTGATTATAGATTTAATTTTACTAATTTATATCTAACATTACTATCAAATCTCTTTAAACTGTGCATCCAGAATCAATATCACATTTTTTAAAAAAACTTGGTAAACTGTGATATAAACTCATGCAAATCATAAAATTATTAACTCTACTCATTCAGAAATAGAAGGACTATTTTGTAATTAGAATTTAAATTTTTATTTAAAAGTGAACCCAAGTACAGATTTTTTAAAAAGTAAAGGATGATGATAAATACAGAAATAAGTTAATCTGAAAGAAAAACTATATTTATAAGGAGCCTTAGAAAATCAATCTCTAAGTCAGGCATGGTGCCACAGGCCTTTAACACCAGCACTCAGGAGGCTAAGGCAGGAGTATTTCCAAAAGTTTATTGACATCCTGAGCTACACAATAAGTTCAAGGTTAGTCTAGACTGCATCTCACAAGAAAAAAGAAAAAACTCAAAAAAAAAAAACCAGGCAAACTATTCTCACTATAAAATAATGTTAGAAATGTGAGGAGACTACAGAGAAGGAAAAAAAAATGAAAGAAGGAAAGGAAAACTGGCTTTTTATTTAAAACATTGTGAATGAAATACATTATATGCCAAGGTATATAACATTTGTTATGTCATATTACCTGCTTCTCAAAGTGCAAAAAAAAACATTCCTGAAATGTGGCAATTTGCCTTCTTTACCACCATATTTTTCACTTCAACAAATAGTCTGTACTTTTACCACGGACAAATGAAAACCTCAAATATTAAAGTTGTTAAAAATGGGAATTCAAATTTTTGAAGTCATAAAACAAATATATTGAGAAGCTTTTACCAACAACAAACAGATGCATTTTGATAAAGAGACTAGAATTGGCCTGGGGATTTAGCTCTATGGTTCTAGCCCCTACCTCATAAGCACAAGGTCTGAGTTCTATCCCTTGTACCAAAAAACAACAAAAAGAGACCAAAATTGTCTTTGAACAAAACCTGTATTTGAATTACAATAAAGGTCATAAAATAAAGATAATAGTATAGGAAATGAGATTAATTAATGCTCAATTTTAAATGATGTAGAACTGTCTAATTAACTGTGTAGAATCAAAATTAAATAACATTTTACTCATTTACTTCCATATAATTGAATATGTCTAGTAATGTAGGTTAACTGGAAGCCACGTACTTCCTAGCTGAGCATTAGGTTGTAAAGGAACATTTCACTCCTTGATCTCTCTTAGAAATAAAAAAGACAACCATATCATAAAGGTGGGGGGAAGAGTCATAACACTTCATCACAGAATGTAGGAGACTGCAAACAGAAGAAAATCTAAGCCAACTCCAGCAGGACTGACTTCTTCCTTCAGCTGTGAGGAACATAACACTATCAATCAGTTGTCATAAATTGGATCACACAGTGAAGATCAAATTTTGTGAGGTAAGATTCTCAACATTGCACACTAATCTCCCATAATACTATAGCATTTGGTTGTTTCAATCTAAGGGCTGGAAGCTTCCATTTCTTTTCCAAAGTTTTTCGGTTCTTTTATTTTCTGACTGACAGAACCTGTGTACATATACCTTCTTGATATGCCCTACCGTGATAGGAAGATTTATCTTTACTGAAACAGTGAAAGCAATCTTTCCTGTACTTAATAAAAGATCTTTTTCATTATGAACATTAGCACAAAAGAAGCAAAATAGTAATACTGAGCCCCAAAGTTTGGCAAAAGCCTTTTTAGGTTTTCAGAATTCACTGTGCAGTTTTGCTTACTTCAGGCAGGCACAAAAGCTATGTGGAAATTGGCTCATGCTAGGAAGACTGACTTTATCAAAAATAGTGCTTTTTCTATTTCAGCTGTTACATTTATTCATTTTAAAATATTTTAACCAAATGGCTATTAAGTCTGAAATTCAGTTTTGTTTTTTTGTTTTTTTGGTTTTTGGTTTTTGGTTTCTGGTTTTTGGGTTTTTTCTTTTTCCGTTTTTACTTTCACATAAGGTCTCTTCTCCCAGTTACTAGAAAAGCATTTTAAGAACTCAAAGTAACCTACACAAATGAAAGTGCCTACTAAAAAAATTTTTTCTCATTAGGAGAAAAGGAATGAAATTAGTGTTACAGTCATATAATTTTTCAAACTGAGACCTTCAGGGCTTAGAGCTGTAGCTCAGTGGTAGAATGCAACATGGCCTGGGTTTCACCACCAGCACCAAATCAATCCATCTGTCAATCAGCCAAACACCTGACCTGTAGCAATCTGTTTAACGTGTTCCACCCCAGGAAAACTACCACAGGACCATATACGCTTCACTCAAAACAAGAGAAATATTGTACAGAATAAATGATACAAACTTGAATAAATACACACGTCTTTATGATATATGCTACCAAAAAAAACGGTTACCTGAAAAGAATGGATGTCTATAAGAGTAGCTCCTGTCCTATTCACATCATTTAGGTTATGTGAAAGTATACCCACAGAAGTGTACAATTCTTATTCCTCTAATTTAAGCAACATACTATTTTTTGGGTGAGTGAACCTTTCAGTTTCAGGGAGCCTGGGAAGAAATGAGGAGGTATGATAATATATTCCAGAGTCCTTCAGCACATGAAACCAGACAATTCCAAAATCAGGTAATTCTTATATCAGGGAATTGTATTCATTGACATTTTTTAGGTTATACATTTTCTAGAATTCTTAGATCTGTAATTCAAACTTATAAAAGCAAGCCAGTACTAATGCTAGATGTAACTGCCACCACAAAAATGTATACTAGCAAGAAACAAAAAGAATATGCTTTACATAAAAGCTGTTTCACTTCACATTCTCTTTAATTTTAATATTGAATTTACTATCATGTTACTGGTATGTTATTATTCAAGAGATATTTCCATGGTTGTTTTATTCATTTGGAGAACATATTTTTTATTAATTTATATAACACAAATCTAAGTCTAAACTGTTGCTTCATTTGGTGAATTATCCTAAAAGACAAGGATAGGAAAATAGAATATACTAGACACCGATGCCAAAGTCCCACACCACAAAATTTGGGGGGTCCTAAAAAGTGAAGTGTCCACAATACTTTCCAATGTTAACTGAAGCAGGGATTATGCTTATTATTATATGGAAGTATTTGCTATTATATAGAAGAGACAGAAAGGGCTAGCAGTGAGTAGGATAAATCACATGTAGAACTAGAGAATAAGTTTTAACTCAGATGACAAAAAAGGGGCAAGAGCACATAAATATTGAAACCTAGTGAATAAATTGAAAGAAATAATCAGGGTGAAAGGATATATTGAGAATAGTTAAGAGCAAGCCCAAAATGATATTAGGAAATCAGTCAGTATCTGAGAATACACTAGAAGCTTCATTTATGCACTCATATTTAATCTTTAAAAAGTGAGGTAACTCAGTGTCATTGCCATTTTTCATATAAGAACTGAGTCTCAGAAGTGTCTTGCACAAGACCAACAGCCAGTTGTCACAAAAGATTACAGATTGCAACCCAGATCTGACTGCAGAACTTCTTTATTGCATTCTGTGTAGAGCTAGCTTTCATTTTTCGGGGGAAAATGAGGCAAATAAAGTATAAATCACTTATCAGGGTTAAATACATTCTCTCATGATCTCAAAGATACCTCTCGGAAAAAAATAATAAGGCTGCTATCTCTTTCTCTTCCTGCAAACCTCAAAGTGGCTGAGAGAAAGATTAAAATTTGGCTAAAAATGAAGAGAATAAAGAGCTGGAAAGTGCATCATGACAAAAGGAGCTAATGTTAGTATAAGCAACATATCCCCGTCTCAAACAGTTTCGATGTGACAAGTGAGAAGTAAAGGAATTCAGAAAACTGCCTCATCCTACCCTTCCATCCATCTATCTTATTCCCCCTCTTTTCAGTCAAAGGCAAAGTTTTTATTAGCTTCACATAAATCTTTGTAGAATATCTTTATGGAAAACATAACTAATGATGTGCTTATCTCTTCCATTTCATATATATCTTTGTAGAATTTCTTTTGGTAAAATAAAATTTTTCTTTCTAGAATTCCTTTATGCAAAGTATAATTATTACTGTTTATTTCTTCCACTTCACATAATAGATAATTGTCACACTGTATACCTTGCTTTTCTTACTCATGATAATAGAAAAATTTTAATACTAAAAATAACACTTTAGAATATGAAATAATTTATATGAAGAAATGCTCAACATCATTAGTCATTCGAGAGATGCAGATGAAAACAACATTGAGATTTCATCTCACTCCACATAGAATGGCTGCCATCTCAGAATCAGCCAACGGCAAATGTTGGCGAGGCTGCGGAGAAGAAGGAACCCTTCTCCACTGTTGGTGGGACTGTAGACTCGTACAGCCCCTGTGGAGATCAG
>PVIR01016084.1:0-37179 GCA_004026965.1 Petromus typicus
AAAAAAAAAAAAAAAAAATCACAAGAACAAATGTCTACTTGTGTTAAAACCTAAATCAAAACTTGTTTAAGAGTAGACTGTCTTGGAGACACAATCATGTTCTTACACAAAAGTGATGTCTAGAGTTTTGGGAGTAACTAGAGCAACTCTGAGCTCTCTGGCACAGACCATGAAGTGCACCATTTTACCTGGAACCTTGAAAGGAACAATGTCAGAAAGGAGTCCTTCATCCTGCGCCTTCTTGGCCAGACTGTGGGATCGCAGTGCATATTCATCCTGTTCCAGCCGAGAAACTGCGAAGGCAGCAGCCAGCCGGTCAGCAGAGTGGCCCATGGTCTCACTGGTGGAGAACTCAGCCACCGCGGGGAGCTGGGAGGGACGTGGAGGACAGATACGCTGTTAAGAGGTGCTGACACCTAGCACCGTTTGGTATTATCTGGAAACATTAAAATCTATTTATTCACTATCTATTAATCAAGACTGAGACAAAGGAAGTTCTCTGAGAGTAAGGCAATGCCAAAAACACTTCAAATGTTCAGAATTTTTTTTTCCCCATCTTAACCAAATAATTACCTTCACTAAGACAATGTACAACTATCAGAGCGTACCTGGTAGATCTAAGTCTAAATGTCTGGGTCTTTTTATAAGTTCCTAAGTCCTACCTCAGGTGACAGGAAATTCAGTCTGAATTTAGACAGCAAGGTCAGTCGCTGGCCCAGAGTCTTGGCTTTATTGAGATCAAGCATCATCTTCCTCATTTTCCTTGAGTGACGAATGGGAACATCGGACATTAACTCGACACCACCAGCCACGACCACATCATACTGGCCAGAAGCAATCAGGCCAACAGCTACAAGGCACAGTTAGAAGTACATGAACAACTCCGGCAGAAAGTAACAGGCTACTGAAATTTAAACTTCTTGATCAAAAAACTGGTAACAGTTATCAGGTTTTACAATATCAGTAATTGAAGTTTTCACCTTTTTTTTTTTTTTTTTGAGACAGGGTCTCACTTTGTAGTTCAGGCTGGTCCTGAACTCACTTTGTAGCCCAGGCTAGCCTTGAACTCAAGGCAATCCTCCTGCCTGTCTCCCAAGTGCTGGGATTACAGGAGTGAGCCACCATGCCTGGCATGGTGGTACATGTTACTGGGGATCAAACCCAGGACCTTGCACTTGCTAAGGCAAATGCCAGAACCACTGAGCTAAATCTCCAGTCCACAGTTTTCCTCTTTTCAGAGGAGTTAACATGAGTTTTTAAATGATCCATAATGTTCCACAATGTGAAAGATGAACATTGACTATTGGATATAACCACTGGACCAACTCCTAAAAGTCTCAAACTATCACTGCTGGTGCTTCTCCTGCCTCAGCCTCTGGAGCACCAGATGATAGGCATGTGCTAGTACGCTCGGCTTCAAACTATACTCTAAATCAGAATCTCTTACATTTTTGTGGGCCTTTTGTTTGTATTTTGTTTTGTTCTGGTTTTTAAAACAAGCTTTTGAGACAGGATACTGGCAAGGCTGGCCCTGAACTCATGATGGTCTGGCTTTAGTCTCTCAAGTAGCAAGAACTATAGCAGCACTACTGTGCCTGGAGATCTTGCATATTACTGTTTTTGCTTTAGCTGTTTGGAACAGGCTCTCACTACGTAGTCTCGGCTGGCCTCTAACCTGCGATCCTTCTGCATCGGCCTCCCAAGAGCTAGGATTACAACCACCTCTCCCAGCAAAGTTGCATATTTTATGTTCCCCATATTAAGTTTTCCCCATAGAGAACGTTCATTTCTACTTCAGCCCAGAAAAACGCCAGCTTTTGAGATGAACAGCAGCCCTCTGCCCTCTGTATGGCCACTGGCAACTAATCTGCTGCTCTACCTGGAAGCTGATCATACGCTGTGCTGGAGTGAACAGCTTAGTCACCACCACCCCCCGGCATTCATTTCCTGCCACTGCAAGCTGGGCTGCCCAACCTGGCCTCGATGTTGCTGAAACAGCACAAGTACACCAATCCTTTCAAGTTTTCTGCCCACGCACCAAGAGCTGAGGCTACAAAACTTCCCACAACATTACTGAAGTTGTTAGACAAGTTGCTATGATTTATAGAAATGAAAAGGACATGAGGAGAATTTGAAAGACTTGTGACATGGAAAGAGATTTACAGGGAGCAGCAAGCCCTGGCATTGTGGGAAGCGTCTTGTCAGAAACACGTCCCAGGGCCGGGGGATTTAGCTCAGTGGTTCTAGCGACTGTCTTGCAAGTGCAAGGACCCAGATTCGATCCCCGGTAACCATATACCACAATGGGTGTGGAGACTCACGCCCAGCAGCAACCAGTACCACAGACCACAGTGCCGGGCATGGTGGCTCATGCCTGTAATCCCAGCACTCGGGAGGCAGAGGCAGGAGGATTGCTGTGATGTGAGTTTGAGGCTGAGCTCAGGGTCAGCCTGAACAACAAAGTGAGACCCTGTCTCAAAAAAAAAAAAGAATCACCTCCGAAATCCAGTAAATAAACAACGCCCACCCCTACGTCTCAAGTGCCCTCCCAGAGACGCTCCTCCTGCTGCATCCAGCAGTATTACTAATGGTGGAGATTCATTAAGGCTATCGCCCTTGTGTACAGACATCAAGAAAAAGGTGAATATTCTGTCAAATCAAAATTATGCATTGTGATTTTATTTTTAAAAAACGTACTTTACTTGTTGAATTTGTTTTTTCTTTCCTTCCTTCCTCCCTCTCTCTGTCTCTCTCTTTCTTTCTTGCACCTGTAATTGAACTCAGCAGGGCTCTACCACTGAGGAATACTCCCACCTTTTTCTTTTTCTTATTTATTTTGAGACAAGACCTTCTTAAGTTACCCAGGCTGTCCTCAAACTTGCCATCTTCCCACCTCATCCTCTTGAATATCTGGGATTACAAGCATGTAACATACACCTGGCTAAAATGCCCTCTAATGATATGAGACAAGGAAGAAAATGAACATGCTACTTAAACACTCCTGGGAATAAAGTTAAAGTAAACAACACACCTGTGGTCATGGCCTGGTTTGAGGAGATGCAGGCCATGGTGACGGTGTGAGCAGGAGTCTTGTCAGAGAAGCCAGCTCCGAGGGCCGCCTGCAGGGAACACAGACAACGAGACTATCACTTACACAGGAGACACAGTCTTACCTGAGTCAGTACAGTACTACTGCTCTGCATGATGAATCACAGAGGGATTTTATTTTACTGTTTCACAGAACAATGTTTAAAACAAAATTAGGCCCATCACAGAAATGGTTTGCCAATTTCTCACTCAGGTACTCATCAAGAGACACGCTGCAGCATGCCTAACAGCCGATTTCTAGTGTGGTACACAAGGGTACGCTAATCTTTCATCACACCTAATTTCTTAGCAATGTTTTGCTCAGAGTCTTCAAAAGTATCAATTCAGTTTTCATTTATTTAAATTTTCAAATACAGTTGATGGAATGATGGAGTGAAGTTCATACGAGCTGTGTCCCTGCACTTACAAAGCTTAACAGCAAGCCAAAAGCCGACAGACAGGAAAAGATGACACTGGCCCTAAAGAACTGACAGCCTCTGGTACGTGCTGCTTGGCTCCCCTCCATCCACCGCGGAGCCAAGACAAGCAGAACTGCAAGGCTCCCAGGGTGGAGGCCTCGCTCAGGGCCCGGGCCTCAGAGAACACTGGAGCCAGATGTGAGCTTCCTGCAAATGAGGTCAGACCGGCCTCACACTGGAAGAGGCTGCCCAGGGCCAGTACATGAGCCATCCACAGAGAGTGACTGAGGAAACGGAGGCCTCCCCACTAATCTGGCAAAAAACAGCCTTTATTTTGTTGGTACCATAAAAATAAAACATGAAAATAAAGTCATCCATAAATTTATTCCATTCTATACTGGAGAAATTATGCTGCCAAAAATTTTCATGTGAAGAGTATATAGGCACAATTATAAAACAGGATTTTTAAATTTTTATTTGCACGTCTGCAGTATGTAATGATTATATTCACGGTGGAAAGTTGGTACACGGGGATACACGTCTTAATTCTTTTCACGCTGTCTTCCCTTCAATCTCCCCTTTCCCTCCATTTCTTGATTCCTTTCCCTTTTGCAAAAGATCTTTCTCCATGTTTCCTATTATCTCCTACTTTAAAAATACTGTTTTTAATACTAAAGCTTCAGGGCTGCTGTGTAACTCTATAGCACCCTCTGGCTCTTGGTCCCATCCCTAGCACCCCCCGCCCAAAAAGAGCTCCAAAACCTGCCCTCCAACTTTGAATCCTATTACAAGGGACTCATTTTTAGTAATGAATCTTTCTCTGAAAATATTTAATTGTCCTCAGAGCACAAGTTCTCTTACAGTTTGGTAAATAACTATGAAGTCTGGGACAGTGAGCTTCCCTGTTTCTCGGCTGTATTTTTTTACATTTATACTATTTATCATCCTTGCAGAAAGAGAATCGTGTCACAGCAACACACAAGCAACACAACCTACTCTCCTCCCTCCACATAACCTGGATAGAAGCAACCACCTCTCAGCCCAAGACAACCCAAAAGACAGGGAATGTGCTCAGCAGGCAGGACAGCGAGCCGTGCAGTAGGGCAAGGGGCGCTCGGGTCGCAATGGCAGGATCCTCACTGGGCCTTTGTGCTACCCTTGGCCTCAGCTGACCCTCAGGCTGAAGGAGCTGTAAAAAGAAGTGGTAACTGGTGACCCTTGGCCTCATGCTTCTATTTAAAGTTTGAACAGTTCTTGAGGCACGCACTAAGGACTCCAGGGGAGGAGGCCACTTAGTTAAACTGGAGAGCAGGAACTATGCAGGGTCTTTCGGCCAAGCTGACCAGAAGCCTTTTAGGATTTCAGGTTAATAGTGGTAATATAAACAACAGGCCCTGAAGAAATTCTTTGGCTAGAATTATGTTCATAAAGCAACACTCTCCTAATTACTCCAACCCAGTCTTTCCCTGCGGTCACTGGAAAACTGACCTGGAATATAACCTGACCAGAAATATTAGTACAGGATAGGAGAAGGGAACTACTACATGTCAATCACAAAAAAAAATTCACAGAAAATGAAGGCTTTTGTTTTAGGAAAGATAAGATACACTTTCAAAAAGTAAAACATTTAACATTTTGTAAGTGCTCTTCTAAAAGTCGCTTTAAAATTATCACGAACAGCTTGATGGTGTTATATACTTTATAAAACTTTCTCATGATACATCTAGAAATGTGAAGGGGATATTCCAAGAGGAGCAAAAGCCTTTTCAGGTTCCTGATGCCTTCCTGCCCCTCAACAACACACGGTTGATTTCTGAGGCCTTTAGTGCCAGCCATTCAGCAGTCTAGCATCTACTGGCAGAACAAATGTGCAGAGTCCCGCTCACATGCACTTCTACAGGGCTCGCAGCGGTCTAAGTTCTTACGCTCCCTACTCCACCGAGCACTAACACAGGTACAGACGCCAAATGAGGCTTGGCACACATGGCTTTGGAGCCATCACTATCCAAACAAAGACTTTTGATCAAACCAAAGCGCAGAAGATGTGTCTGGACTGTTTGCAGTGAAACGTGTCCCAGGCGTTCCAAGTCCTGTTGTTATCTCGGGAGCCCGAGGAACACGCCATGGAGCCAGGCCAACTAGGGAAAAGGCAGAGCTGGGGCTGCTTTCGAAATCTGCCTGTGTGTCATGCATCAGGGGCAGCAAATGAACAAGCAAGGCTAAGTCCAACTAGAAAAACCAAGCTATGGAGTTTCCTCTTTGAAAAACGCTGACATTTTAAACTAGTTATAATCTGTACCTAGCATTATTATGAAAGTAACAGCAGTCACACATGCCATAATCTCTATTTTCCTAAAACAAGAGACTAACATTTCCAAAACCAACTCTAACAACTGATTTGATTTACAGGAAAACAGCAATATATACTAATATAAATTATTTGCTTTATAGTACAATTCTTTTAAATATTAAGTAATGCTTATATCAGCTGTAAACTTACATTTTAAATCAATTATCAGGTTAGCTAACAAATTTTAAGTAGATATTTTTGTTTATTTTGAACAGAGGGCCTCATTATGCTAGGCAAGCTACAACCCTAAACTTTCAATGGATTTCATGGCTTTCAAAAAGTAAATTCTAGGGCTGATAGTGCAGCTCTGTGATAGGGCACTTGCCTGGCATGCTTTAGGCTCTGGGTTCAATTCCAGCAATATAAAGAAGAAAAAAAGTTCAAGTATATCAAAAAGTGTTGGGGGGCTGGGGATTTAGCCCAGTGGTTCCAGAGCCTGTCTTGCAAGCGCAAGGACCCGGATTCGATCCCCGGCAACCACACAATAATACTGGGCGTGAAGACTCACGTGGTGGCTCACACCTGTAATCCCAGCACTCGGGAGGCAGAGGCAGGAGGATTGCTGTGAGTTTGAGGCTGAGCTCAGGGCCAACCTGAACTACAAAGCAAGACCCTGTCTCAAAAAAAAAGTGTTGAGGCTGGGGATTTAACTCAGTGGCTCCCGCACCTGCCTTGCAAGCACAAGGTCCTGGTTTTGATCCCTGGTAACCAATACAACAATTCTGGGCATGGAGACTCATCCCCACCAGCAATCAGCACCATACACCACAGTGCTGGGTGTTGTGGCTCACGCCTGTAATCCCAGCACTTGGAAGACAAAGGGCAGGAGGATGCTGAGTTCAAGGCTGAGTTCAGGACCAGCTTGAACTACAAAGTGAGAGCCTGTCTCAAAAAAGTAAAAAAAAAAAAGTGCTATCGTCTGAAATTCAAATTGATTCTCCTATCTATTGCTTTAAGCAGTACAAAGGTTGTTTTACTCACCTCTCTCGCCACATTGCTTGTTTTCACTTCCTGAATAACAGTGCCAAAGGTGATATAATCAACAACTTCCTTTGGGACATTGGTGCGATGCAACAAACCCCTGAAAGCAGAAATCCAAAGCAAGGACAGATTTCACCCATCAGTGAAGTGCTAGGGATCGTAACACAGAACTCTGTGCTTCTTTAAGAAGGTAAGCCTGGGTGGGGGCTGCAGGAGGGACACCAACACCCCGCACTGCAGAAAATAAAGTGTGAAAAGGTAAGCCTTGCCTTTAAAGGGCAGAAGCTGTATCTTTTCTAAATTTGGCACATGGTCAAAGAAGAAACAAATGAGTGGTTTAAAAACTCAAACATGCTCAATGTCTGTAATGGGAAATTAGAAAGAATAAAATATTTAGAATAAGATAAACTAAATAAACCGTAATGTTAATGTTAGTAGAAATCCAAATTTTCTTTTTTTTTTTAATTTTTTAATCTTTATTGGTACATTAAATATACACATCATGATTGCACTCCATAATGGGGATTTGTACCAGTATAAGACACAACTTAATTCTCATTTTTTCCCATAGCCCTACCTACCCTAGCACCCCCCATATATATATATGTATAAAATTTGTTTCCTTACTTTTTTGTTACAATCTCAACATTTTCCCCCTTCTTCCTATTTTACATTTAGCATTTTCTATTTCACAATATATAACATACAATTCTAGGACTCATTTACATCTTTATTTTCTCATACCAGAGAAAAGATGCGATATGTACCTATCTGTGCCCTATTTATTTCACTTATGAGGATATCCTCAAGGTATGTCCATTTAAGTAGAAATGAGAAATCCAAATTTTCAGTAAAAAGAGAAGACACAAAGTCAAAGAGATGAAGAAAAATACTGGCAATGTTAAAATGAAATCTGACATATCAACATAAATACGTGATTAAAACTATTTACGTATGTATGCACAAATATATGTATGTACGGTGTTCTGCCTATAGGTAGAAACTAGAATCCATAACACTTCAGTATATAAGTACACCTTGGTAACAGCCTGTATGTCCATCAATAGACAAGTGAATAAAGAAAATATGGTATTTCTGCACAGTGAAGTACTACTCTATAATAAAGGTTAAATTGAATAACTTGTAGGAAAGTGGATGCACCTTGAAACATAATGTTAAATGAAATAACATAAACACACAGACTTAAATTTATCACAAGTTCTCTTATATAAGAAACGCAAAGTAGGGCCGGGGAGTTAGCTCAGTGGTTCCGGCGCCTGTCTTGCAAGCGCAAGGGCCCGGGTTCGATTCCCCGGTAACCACATCACAATACTGGGTGTGGAGACTCACGGCCAGCAGCAACCAGTACCACATACCACAGTGCCGGGCGTGGTGGCTCACGCCTGTAATCCCAGCACTCGGGAGGCAGAGGCAGGAGGATTGCTGTGATGTGAGTTTGAGGCTGAGCTCAGGGCCAGCCTGAACCACAAAGCGAGACCCTGTCTCAAAAAACCTAAAAAAAAAAAAAGAAACCCAAAGTATAAATAAAGAGCAAAATAAAAGATAGATAATAGGAAATAGGAGATAGATCTTTTGCAAATGGAAAGAGGACCAAGAGAAGGAGGAAAGAGAAGGGTACATAAAAAGAATTAAGATGCGTCACATGTATTTATGAACTCCTCACAATGAATGTAGTTACTATGTATTGCACATATGCACTAATAAAAAAAAAGGGCAATGACTAAAGTTGGTATAAGTAAAAATCCTGAAGTATTCTTTGGTTAGAAAAAAAGAAGAAAGCTGCTCTTTACATAAAATTCCAGTCAATAAATGTAGGAAGAAGATAATGAGAAAAATCACAAATTTGTAAATCTAACATAGCAACTGAATCAGGCAAAAATTATCATTGGATGCTAAAAGTCATTTGATAAAAGCTTGTTGAGAACAAAGTATTCGCACAGGGAGGGCTAAGACTGCTCACTAACTCCAAAGAAAAAGTGTATCTTTATCATCCAAGTATCTGGCAGTTTGATCATAGCTTCACCACCATAACCAGGTTGTTAGGTTCAACATCACATGCACATTCCCTTTGATGGGACCAGGCAAGTGTTCCCAGCAAAGAAGAAACATTCAGCTTAAATCTATCAACTGCAGACCTAATTTCCAGGTTACAAGAAATTTAGAAGAGAGAAGTTAAATATCATCATGAGGAACTTCCAAAATGGAACATTCTATATAGTATAACAGGCCTGGACGTTTTAAAAAACAGGAAGAGAGGAGCGAAAAAAAATATTCTAAGTCATAAAAGAATAGGGAGACTTACCTCTTTATAATACAAACCCTGACGTGGCTGGCCCAAGTTTGAAAATATTTTTCTTTTTAAGAAAGATATTCTTAGAACAGAACAATTGAGATTTGCGTACGTACTCGATATGGGAAGTTATCATGGAATATTACTATCATGGTGATGACAGTAATGGTATGGTGGTTAGCAAAGAAGTTCCTTATTCTTAGGAGATACAAGGTGAAATACTGAGCGTTTAAGCATCATGAAGTGTACAGTCTACTATCAAAAGAGTCCAAGGCATACAGAAAGAGCAAATTTAGGAAAATGGTAATAATTATTAAATTTATGTGGATGGCATCTGTATGTTCACCCTATGACTTTGATCTTACTGTGTTAGGCAGTTCTCAAAATAAAAAGTTGAAAAAGGTGCCTAGGAGCACATTAACAGCATGGCCGTACAGGAAGACAGTGGGCATGCGCACAGACACGCCCACCGCGTGCAAGCCCGGGTTTGCTCTTCTGCGCCCCTGAAGGAGGGAAGAGTAGGGAAGATGATTTTCGGAATTTTGAGCTTGAAATGCCTAAGCAAAGAGGGTAAATTTTGAGATTTAAGAGTCCTCTATACTTACAAATAAATATTAAAAGGATGGGTTTTTTAATGGAAAACGTGCATAAAAGGAAATGTAAAATCTAAGGACAAAAACTTGCAAAATCATATTAAAAGGGAGAAAAAAGGAAAAAGTCCACTTTTCTAAAAAAGAGAAGCCAGACATGGTAACACAGCTACTGTGGAAGTTAAGGCAGGAAGATCACTAGAGCCCAGGAATGCAAGGCCACGATTTAAAAAAATAAATGAAAGAGATTTTCAAAAAAGTAGAGACAGTTACTATAGAGCAGCGGGAACGGAAATGATTATGCAGAGTAATGAGGAGGACAGAGCACAGCAAGGCTGGCAGAAGGGAAGACACAGAACAGTAGGCAGAATGGGCAGAAAGGTCGCCTAAGGAGCATCTCCCTGGAAGAAAGACCGGACACTCGGGCAAAGCAGCACTGCAGAGAATTAGATCAGACCTTTCTAGTCATGTTCACCCTAAAAAATCACACATTTTACGACCCTCACAAAATTAATTCATCCATCTCTACCCCACTTGCTCACATCTCACTTTATATTTTTACATGGTTTGTACACAAACCTTCACATTTCTAGGCTAGGATTCTTTCTAGAAAAATATCTCTACGAGCTGTGCAGTTACCCTGACACAGTAACTCAGTTCCTAAGACAATCATAGATCCATGTACTGTGTATACCTGATGAATATAGTACCCGGGCTAGCAAGGACCGTCATCACAATTACTATCATGCCTAGACCCTGAGAGACAAGCCCACAAAATAAACACCACTGACACTTGTGAACTGTTCAAATTTGTATAGCATTTATGGATAAAATGAGGGATAAGTCAATCTTGTAAAAGCTGACTGGTATTTTTCTTATTGTACAGCAATCAGTATATCCTGCATATGAAAATTCCATGGAGCATTCCATGTCAAGTGTAAAAACTGAAAAAAGTTGTCTTTAATAAAATGAGAACTAAAATAAAATAGCTTTTACTTACAGAAGTGCTGCTCTGGCCAAATCATGTGGCATCAGGTCTTTATATCTGCAGAAGGAAAACGTAATTTAAATCAAAGGCTTAGAGCTTCAGTAGACTATTTCATTCTGCTCAAAGTACCTGGGTTACATCAACATATGCTGCTGATAATGCTATTAACTTTACCCAAGGCAGCCCATCAATAACAGTGAAGACACACTGCAATTCTGTTATTGAGCAACCTAAAAATCTGGCAAACTTTAATCCCTAAGAAGCTTGCTAAGAGCCAGACATGATGGCACACACCTGTAATCCCAGTACTTGGGAAGTTGAGGCAGGAGGACTCCTGCAAGTTCAAGGCCAGCCTGGGTTACATAGGCCAGCATGGCCTAGTGAGACCCTGTCTCCAAAATATAAAATTTTTAAAAAGGTTGCTAAGAATCTAAAAAACAATATCTTCTACAGTACCCTATTGTTCAGCATGACATGTATTTCATGCTAAATTTTTAAAAACCAAATCCCACCTTTTAAAGCCTTTAAAACTTTTCTTTAAAGAACATTATCAACTTATTTTATAGATCCAAAAAGGGCACATAAGAGATATATTACTACTTTTTAAGGAACATTTTCCTTTGATGTAATTTGAGACTTATAAAAAAACTGAAAAGATAGAACAGAGTTCCTCATACTCTTTTACCTTGTTCCTTCTAATGTTACTATCCTACATAACCACTAGGTACTTATTAAAACTAAATAACAGGGCAGGGATTTAGCTCAGCGCTTCTGGCGTCTGCCTTGCAAGTGCAAGATCCCTGGATGGATCCCTGGTAACCACATACAACAATGCCGGGCATGGTGACTCACACGTAACAGCTACCAGTACCACATACCACGATGCCAGGCATGGTGGCTCGTGCCTATAATCCCAGCAGTCAGGAGACAGAGGCAAGAGGATGGTTGTGAGTTTGAGGCTAGTTTGAGGCTAGTTTGAGCTCAGGGCCAGACTGAACTACAAAGTGAGACCTTATCTCACAAACAAAACAAAAGAACTTAACAATTAACACTGGAGCAATATTGTTCATGAAGCTGCTAACTTTATTTGGATCTCATCAGTTTCTCCACCAATGTCCTACTTCTGTTCCAGGGTCCAGCCCAGCTTACTATGCTGGCTGGAAAACAGAACCCTTCTACATGGCTGGTAAAGTGTAAACTGTACAATTACTACAGAATTCAGAATGGAGATTCCTCCAAAACTAAAATTAGCAACTCTATGGACCTAGTTATTCTCATTCTAGGTTATCTTCCCCAGAGAGTTAAAAATGCTGTGTTGCAGTGACACATGCAAACCTATGTTTCTATTTCAAGCAGCACAATTCAAATAGCTAAACCCTGCAATTTATATATCTATCAAGAGATGAATGGATAAAAATGATTATACACAATAGAATACTACTCTGCCATAAAGAAGGATAAACCTGAGTCATCTGTAGGAAAACAGACTTGCCTTGAGACCACGATGCTAAGTGAAATAAATCGTGCTCACTTCGGCAGCACATATACTAAGTGAAATAAATCAAAAAGAAACTTAAATATCACCGTTTCTCTTATATGAGAAATACAATATATAAATAATTTAAAGATAAAAAGAAAAGACAATAGAAAACGGGAAAATATATCTGCAAATGGCAAAGAGATCTAGACAGGGAGAGGTAGGAAGGGACAGGGGAGAAAGGAAAGTAAAAAGGATTAAGATGTTATATGTATATGTACAGCTCCCCAAGACCTGCCCTGGGTTTTTTGTAGACTTTGAAGGATCAGGTCTGAAATACTGGCTGTCTTCTTAGCTCAGTTACCTTTCTAGTTCTGGTCTCTAAGCTTTAGTTGGTGAACACAAGGAAGAGAAGATTAAAAAAAAAAAAAGAATGTATCCTCTACATAATTACAAACATGTACTTTTTATCCTAGGCAAGAACTTTCTTCTCTAGATAAAATTTTTTTTCTACCCTACTGCTGGTAAAATCTGCAGATTCTCTTACTGTTGTCACGTGGGTAAAGGAGATTTTTAGAAACGTTAAAAAGATTACTACACTTAAAACTTGGGTAACTGAAGAAACTTTATCAACATTTATCCATGCATTATTTTTCTAAGAAAATATGTTCTAGGTTCTAAACCAACTGTCAAAAAATGATCCTTGTTGGTTGCTTACACATAAATGTATGCACACATACAAAGGTATGTATCCTTCAAAACTGTCAGTATATTATTTTATATACAATGCTCTACACCACAGTGTTTGTTTATTGCTTTATTTTGTGCTGAGATAGGGGCTTGTTATGCTGCACAGACTAGACTTAAACTTTGTGTTCAAGTGATCCTCCCAACTCAGCTTCCCAAGTAGCCGGGACAACAGGCATGGGCCACTGCACCTGGTTTGGCCCGTGCTTTACTATATCCTCCGAGAGCCGAGATGTTTCACATCAGGGATTGTCAGCATGAGCCTAATATCACCAACACATTTTAAGCTATTACTGCTGATACATACCTGAACATGCAAACAATCTTAACAGCATAGAACTGACTGCTTGAAGCTAAATATCAAAGTCCACTACCTTTGGACAGAATGAACCTCACTTGAGGAGAGAAGAGAAACAGAAAAGGCTAAGGCAAATAGCTCTTTGGTTCTAGGAACACTCTGTTCCCATAACTTGGGGTGGTGCTAATCCAGAGGTCTGGATCCCCCTGGCAGTCCAAGTCTCTTAATTTCCAGAGGCTAAGGCAGTGGCTCACAGACCTCCAGAACTCCCCCAGCCCACACGCTCGCCATGCCAACTTCTGAGGAGGCAGAGAAGATGATGGCTTCATCCACAGAAAAGGGCAGCTCTGTGGAAAGCAAGCTGTGTATACCTGCACTGGCTTCAAAACAGGGTTGTCTCAAGCTAAAGCTGTCGTAGGCTTACTTACGAGAAAGGACAAAAGGCACGTTTTGACATCGCTTCGTCACTGACTTAGTCTGTGTTGATTTCATGGAGATGCTATCCATGCATTAGTACACTAACGATATTACCACCTCCTGGGTGTGCTTACAAAGATCACTTTAGACGTTACCTTCAAAGAAGAAATGACATGATCATACTTACGAAGTGCCTGACAGTAAAAATGGAATTCGAACACCATCCACTACCACAATATTCCTTAGATTGGGTCTGGCTAAGGTCTTCTTCGATTGGGTCTGGACAGCTTTAAGATAAAATTCAAAGATTATTAATTAAAATATATGATGATTAAAATATATCATTTGAGTACATTTTTAAATAGATATTGTAAGAATTTTATTACTCAAGGTCAAGTTGCATTTCTCAATTATTAAGTCAATTAAGTATGTTTTTAAAAGCTAAATGATTCAGAAGTAGCTGGATATGGTGGTGCACACCTGTAATCTCCATAGTCAGAGGAGGCTGAGGCAGGAGGATCACCATAAGTCTGAAGTCAGTCTAGACTAGATAGAGTTCAAGGTCAGCCTGAACTACATATTGAGACCCTGTCTCAAAAAACAAACAAAAAAATGGGGCCGGGGATATAGCTCAGTGGTTCCGGCGCCTGTCTTGCAAGCGCAAGGGCCCGGGTTCGATCCCTGGTAACCACATACCTATACTGGGCGTGGAGACTCACACCCAGCAGCAACCAGCACCACATACCACGGTGCCGGGCGTGGTGGCTTACATCTGTAATCCCAGCACTTGGGAGGCAGAGGCAGGAGGATTGTGATGTGAGTTTGAGGCTGAGCTCAGTGCCAGCCTTAACCACAAAGCGAGACCCTGTCTCAAAAAAACCTTAAAAAAAAAAAATTCAGAATTTACAAGTTTATAAATAATGTTTAAGGATTATCCCCAATGATGAGGGTATCTTCTATGCCATTAACAAAACTGGTCATTTGTATCAAGTGTTTGATAACCTACTGCACTAACAATATGCACTTTTACACATAAAACCTAGCAGAAGTCACAATGATTGATAGTGTCCACTTTTCAAACAGGTTGTTCTCAGCTCTCCACACAGAAAGAAAGGCCACCTGGCTAATGACCACTGCTATTCTGCAAAACCCTAGCCTTCCTCCTGACTCTGCTTGATTCAATTTGCCTAAATAGTTTTAACCTCAAAAGAATAGAATGTGAATATATGCACATGGTCCTAGAAAAGTAAACAATACTGAAAACTGAACTTCCCTCTATATCCCCCCTACTATATTATAAATACTGTTACATTCAACTCCTTTCCAATACATGTACATGCATATATTTTGAATTATGGATACTTTTTTTGACATCACTACAGCTTGAAGACTGTGTCAAGTAAAATCTAAATCTCTCTGTGTCTTAACTTCCTATACAATATAACAATAACTTCTTGAACTTTCATCAAGTTTAGTTTTCAAAGGGTTTTGAGATATTTTTAGAACTATACGCTGCTGAGAAAACTAGAATTCGACTTCTTTTTAAGAGGAAACTAGAGCACAGAGAAGTAAGGTGACCAGTCCAGGGTCCCAATGCCAGGAAGAGGGAGAGATGGAACAGGGTACAAGTGTCAGTGTATCTAAATCACTCCCATTCTCATCCTGGTAAACCACTATCATCACTACACTCTCAGAGAGAGAGAAAAATCCTACATTGTTATAAATAAAATTTCAGTAATCACTTTATCACGACCACTAATGTCAAGAGAAGTATTTAAGGTAAATATCTGGGACAAACTTGAAAGAAATGGCCACTCAGAGCTAGGAGTCTTAATAAAATAGTGTCCACTGAGTGTTCTGGCAGATCCAATGGAAAGGTGTTGGTGAAGGAGATAAAATAGCAAGGAGACAGAGAACAGCGAACAAGGTGGAAATAGTGTTGACTTGAGTGGAAAGGAAGGGACAATACAAGAGATCTGAAAGGGGAAGATGAGGCACCTCAGTGGTCAATCAAATATAGAATGAAAAACAGAAAACAAGATTATAACAGAAGTTTAGAGACTACAACATTCAGCTGCTCTATACAAAATGAGAACTAGTTTTGAAAGCCCATCACGAAAGCTGACCAGATTCATGGTGGGTGCAATGGAATCACCAACAATCAGTCTCCAGAGTGACTGCCCAGGGTGTCTGCATCATCCATTCTGTGTTGCTCTGAAAAAATACCCATGACTGGGTACTTCAAGAAAGCGAATTTTTGGTTCACAATTACAGTGTCTGGAGGATCCAAAACGCAAGGCACTGTAGAAGGTTCCGGTGCTACACCACACACAGCAGAGCGGCAGGGAGGAAATGGCAAGGTGCAATGGAGGTCAGCACTCTCTAGGAACTATATCCATCCTTCCAAGGTGGATGTCTCCAGGGTCTAATTATCTCTGACCACCACTCAGGATCACTAGGGACCAAGTCCCGGCCACGAACTCTTGAGGACACATTCAAACCACAGCAACCAATCACAGGCATGACCCGCTGTCTGGAACCTAAAGAAGTGTGAAAGAAAAGCTAAGCAGTACAACCTGAAAAGGAGCATGAGGAAGGACAGAAATTGTCTGTAAACTATAGGACAGCACAAGCGATGAGTGTACAAAGAAGGAAGAAAGACACACGAGAGAAGCAGGAAGGCGGGGAAGGGGCGATCGCATGGCACCAGGCAGGAAACAGCAGGGGCCCCAGAGCTGCTGCTTGATGTCTAAGCCCTCTCCAGGCACCGTCCACAGGAAGCTTATCAGTCTTAACTTAAAGGCCCGTTACCCAGAGTAAAAACACACATGAGGGAAGAGAAGATGCGAGACAGAAGGCAGCTCTGTGAGGCCATAGGAGTCAGGAGACACGCCAGGCCTGGGGACATAGCGGGGGCAGGCTGTCTGCCTAGCACCAGGCAGCAAAGGCAGAAGAGTGGCAGGAAGACATCTCAACCCTCAAGGAGAAAGAGAAAGGTAAGCACGTCACCATGACCAAACTCGGAAGGACAAGGTGACAAGAGGAGACACCAGGTGACACCTCATCACCTCACTGTGCTTTTTAAGAACAGATCACATGCTTCTTTTATACCATGTTCAGATCAGATTCAAAATCTTCACTACTGTTGGGCCCAGTGAGACAGGTCTGTAACCCAGCACTCTAAGAAGCTGAGGCAGGAGGATCACGGGTTTGAGCCCAGGCTGGGAAATTCAGCAAGACTCTTTCTCAAAATAAAATATAAAAAAGGGATAGTGTTATAGCTCAGTAGATTCAATTCCCACTACCACACACACACACACACACACACACGAACACACACATACACACACCTTCACCTTTATTCCTCTAATGAAGTTCCTGCTTTACTTAGTTTAATTCAGTCTTAATTACCCAATACTTTTAAAATAATAACAAGATGACAAGTCTCCAATCCCTCACACTCTGCTCACCTACCCTCCTCACCTTTGTTCAAGAACCACCCCCATCTGCCAGGCCCCATTTCACCGATTTCTTATGTGTCTCTCAGGTTTATTTCACATTCTAGCTCCTAGAAATTGTTACACAAAAGACTCTCATTCTATTTCACACACTGGCTCCTAACACGTACTCTCTCTCTCTTTCTCTCTCTCTGTCTTTCCTGTGTGTACGTGTGTAAATGTATAGAGAGATATAAAGACACATAATCATCAAATCAGTCAAAATTTCCATAGAACACTCATCAGAAGACTGAGAACACCAATACATCTTGTGCTCTCTTACACTTAATTCCTTCACCAAGCAGGGATATTCACATGAGTTTCAAGAATTGTATGGCTATTAAATTACTGCACCTCAAAGCTGCTCAGACAGGCACAGCCACTGCCTGCCCTTGGAGGTCACACGCCTTTGTCTAATCAGATGCTTCTTGCAACACTATCAGTGTCAACACAAACCAACTGTGGGCATCTGCTAGACAATAAAGACACAAACAACTCAATCTCATGAGAGCTTACAATAGCAGGGTAGAGAGAAAAAAACTCAAGAAGTTACAGCACAGTCTAAATGCCTTCCTTGTAGCTGTTGGGAATGACCTTTCCCCTACTTGGCAAGGGTCTGATATATCTGTGTGACTGCAAAGGACAGGAGAACACAGCAAGTAGAGAAAAGGTGACAGGCAAAAGGAAAGATATTCAGTAGGGCTAACAGAAATCCGTATTCTAGTTAGAATCCAGAGGCCACAGGAAATACAACTCCTACGCCATACAAACTGCTCTGGCTGGGACTGAGCCACAGATCCCTGAGAACCCAGTACTCCGCCTGACAGCAGTGCAAGAATAGCTTCTTAAACTTACATGAGTTTGGAGTTTTCAAAGGGTTCTGAGATATCTTCGGAGGCTGACAAGACTAGAATTTGACTTTTTTTTAGAGGCAACTAAGGCACAGAGACAGACATAAGGTCCAGAGTCCTAATGCCCAGGAATAGGGAAAGCTGGAACAAGGTACAAATTTCCTGAAATCTGAAAGGTCTTTTTCCAATTAAGTTATTACATAAGTAGAATACTATAATGAAACTAAAATCAGAGGCATAGGTCAATACAAAATCCAGACAAGGAAAAAACCTGCTAAGGATTTCTCAGCACATTTTTAGCACTGACCAATGGAGATAAATACCTAAAGCTGATTCCACAAAGGTGTTATCAACAGTGAAAGCACCGAAGTCACTTTACTGGGCTCTAACTGTCAGATCAACAAGTTCTCTTGTTCTTCATATCATGTTGGCTAAACAATCTTCTCTTACTATTTCCTTATTCTCTTCTATTTCAGAAATGAGTCTTCTGCATATGAAGTAAGGAGACATTCGGTAGTGTAACCTATCACAAAATGCACACTCTAAGTTAGCATTGGGTTCCACAAAGGTCTCAGAGTGTATGTCGGCTAATCAACCCTCACACTGACAGCCACAGGGTAGGTAAACTGACCGGGGAGATTTATGGAATTGTTAGAATCCCCTGGGCTCCAAATCCCAGAAAACAGCATCTCCACCTCTTAGTCCCAATCTTAAATAATACAACCATTACTGATTGGCTCTGTAAGTTTTTAATTCAAAAGTGATGTTCATATTGATCACAAAAAGACAGAGTAAGCAAACTGAAATAATGAAGAATCCCAGATAACAGAATCTAACATATAAATGAGAAAGATTTTCTAAGTTTCTATACCTGGGGCTGCTTGTAGCTGGGAGGAACAGCTCAGAGGTCTTACACCTGAAAGACAAAATAAACTGTTTACAAAGAGCAATACTATTCCATGTCTGTGTAAAACACTTATAAATCTAAATCTAATCTTTAAAAAGAAAGAAAAAATAAACTTACAAAATCTGAGGGCCCATTTTGATGTACTGGGAAGGTTTTTAAAAGTGTAAGTCAAGATAGAAGTCATTGTGAAATCTAAAAGAGAAGAACAAAATATATCCTGCATTATATGAGCAATTTATAACCTCTATACAGTATATATTCTCCACTAACCTCAACCAGAGCTACTATAAAATATCAGAAACATTTAGCAGAACACAATGGTGCACACTTGTAATCCTAGCTACTCGGGAGGCTGAGGCAGGAGGAATACAAGTTCCAGGCCAAGCTAGGTAACTTAGTGAGACTCAGTCTCAAAAAATAAAAAGGGCTGGGGATGTAGGTCAGCAGTAGAGCTTGCTTAGCATGAGGCGCTGGGTTCGACCACAGTACTATAAAAATCATCATCATCACTATCACCAACTCTTGTTCTGCTAATAGCACACAGTAACAGCTACACAGATAAGAATGCACCTTATGCCGACCACTGTTCCAAGCATTTGTCATCCCACCCTTACAATGACCTAGATGTAGGCAGGTTTACTATGGCCTTTGTAAGAGACAAGGAATTGGAGGAATAGAAGGACTGAGTGATATGGCCAAAGACCCACAGCTAGCAAGAGCTGAGATTTGAACCCAGGCAGTCGAGGTCCAGAGCTTGTGCTCTGCTCCTCCGGGCCAGAGTGCAGAGATAATGTTTGGCATGTGCACTTTAAGATCACACTGTGACTACGTAGAAGGCTTTGCTGAATGTGTGTATTTGAAGGAGATACACACTGAAATACCCAGGGGTGAGGAAACATCTTGCCAGCAGTTTACTTCGAATCACTACCACAGAAGCTTTGCAGTACTGCATTTGGGGCTTTTTAAAAACCTTGATATTATTTTAAAATAATTTTTAAAATTTAAAATACATATAAAAGACCATATATTTTAAATATTTAAAATATATGAACCACTTCTTCCCCTCCGAAGCGAGCTGAACTCCTATGAGTTCCTACCAATCAGTAAGAAAATAGTAGACAAATGGCATGGGATAAAAACAAACTGTTGATAGCAAAGGAGAGACAAATACATGACTCTTAAGTATATGAAAAGATCTTCATTTCCAATCAGAAGAGAAATTCAAATTAAAACCACACAAATATAGTTGTCTATCAAATTAGCAAAGACTCAGACTTGCCATATGCTGTACTGGCAAGAGTCCACATAAACACTGCTAAGTGGGTATAAAATGGCTAGATCTGTGCATGGATCACTCAATCATTACAGTGGTATCTCAGTTGTCAAACGGCTCCAAGCTCGAACTTTCCACTGCTCAAACTGCAAAGTTCGAAAACACCTGCTCAGTTTCCTAAGTTTGCTTTGGAGTCCATCAAAAGTTCAACATAAAAAAACCTGTGTTGTCAGTGAGTTCCTCAGCCAGTGTGGTGACGCTTCAGTGTAAGCGCCGCTCTCACCCAGACAAATCTTAAGTGAGAAAAGGTGAAAAAAGATCAAGAGAAGACTCCAAATACTGTAGTGCCAGCAGTCATTATGGAAGGGGACTTTTCTGGAAGTGCTTTATCACCTCCAATTTCTCTTGGCTTTCAGTATGCCAGGAAGCCTCCAAGTCAAGGTAAAGCACCTGCACATATTTTATTTACTGTATTGTGTTTTGGCATTGAATGCACTGCCTTTGTTGTGTTTAGATGTTTTAGGCGCTATTTTCACAATCGAGGACTGTTATCCTGTGTCAAAGGCTCGGAATAATCAACTTATAAACGCAATTTTGGTACCTCAGAACCAATTATTTGGTTTTCCATTATTTCATATGAAAAAAAATATATTCAGTTCTTGAACTTTTCAAGGTTCAAACATGAATGTAGAACAAACTGAGTTCAATAACTGAAATATCACTGTGTGTTTCAAAAGCTTCACCAAACTTTTAATCCAGCAATTCTAACTTCCAAGAATCTACTTCCCAGATGTTACACACAACTTACACAGTCACTGTCATAGCCAGCAATCAGAATAACCAACAAACATGAAATAAAGTTAACCACGCTACAACCCAGAACACACTGTAATGCAAAGGTGTAAATGGAAATAACTACGTACCAAGGGCACACAGGGGACTTCTCAGCTATATCATTACATGAAGAAAGCAAGCTCACAATTATGAATATGATGTGCTAACGTTCAATCAAAAGAGCATAAATGATATATACATTTCCTAGTATTATTATAAAATATCCCCCAAAGTACAAAGAAAGTGTTGGAAATAATAGTTGACTGAAAGAGAACTAAGCAACTAGGAGACAGGGATGAAAGAAGAGTTCTCATTGTACATTTATAATAATTTCTTAATTTTGAAACATATTTTAACTTGAAAGTCAAACATAAGATTTCTGGAGGCCAAACTTGGAAACTGAGCCTCAAATCACTCACTCAAGGGTTCACAGTCCCATACAGCCTCCCAACCTATTCTGCAGCTGGTTTGCAGAATACGTTAGAAGTAATGGCTATCACTCCTGACATTAGCTATGAAACACCGCAGCTTCTGTCTGACCTCTTCCGGTTACTCTGAGGGAAGCCACCTGGCACAGCCCCAGCAGCCTTCTGAAGAGGCTGAGGACCAATGCCTCCTGCCAACAGCCATGAAAGTGAGCCTGGAAACCAATCCTCTCGCCCAGGCACGCCTTCAAATGACCACATCCCTGGCCACCATTCCCACTGCAGTCTCGTGAGAAGCTCCTAAGTTAGAATGAGTGGACTATGGTACAGCAGTGCCTGCCCTTGAGAACTTATATGAGATGACAAATATATATCACTTTAAGCAGCTAAATTCAGGGTAACCTGGCACCCAGCAATAGATAATACAAAAGCCTTAGTGTATAACTTCTCTTGGCTATTCTTGGAGTAAAAGGAAGATGTTCTAAAAGAACAAAACTTTACATATCAGACAAAGGGACTGGAATGAGATGGAAGAGTCCGGGCTCTAGGCCAATTAGCTCCAGGGACATTCAAGTACCTCCTCTAGCCAGGGAAACACAAAGGGACTTGTGACATAGGCCTCTTCATTTCTAGAAACTACTTACAAAGCCAGAAGGGCCAGGTATAAAACATCCCTTAAGTAAGCTTATATTTGAAGTGAAATTAATAAAAATGATCCAAAATATATTGAAAATTAAAAAGGGCTCTTACTCTAAGAAATATCAAAAGTTCCTGTGAAGCACCAGCAATTCAAACCAGGCACAGGGATAAATGAAACTGGTGGGTAGAACAGCGGATGTGGTCAAGGTCAGACGCATACCCATGTCTGAGAATGTGGTAGAGAATGAGTGTAGCATTTCAAATATATGGGAGAAAGATGGATTATTCAATAAATTTCCTGTGAAAATGGCTAAACACTTGGGGAAATTAAGTTCATGGTGTACACTGTAAGTAAAAATAAATGCCAAGTGGATTAAAGATGTAAATATATAATTTTAAATTATAAGCATACTAGAAAAAATACCAGATAACTTTTTATAATCTTCAATATGGAAGGGATTCCAATACATACTACAGAATCCAGAAGGCCTAATGTCAAACAACTAACAGGTCTGATGATACAAACATTCAAATATATACACAGCAAAAGATATTAAAATCAACTGGGTATAGTATTCCACACTAAGGCAGGAGGGTGTCAAGTTCAAGGCTGGTCTGGGCACGTTAGTGAGACCCTGTATCAAAATTAAAAAATGAAAAAAGGGCTTGGGATGCAGCTCAGTGCTCCCTGGGCTCAGTTCTCCATACTGAAGTACTTACGAACAATTTTAAAGATACTGAAATCAGGTTAAAAGGAAATAGCAGACCCAGAGAAAATACCTGTAACAAGTAAAACAGTTCTTTATAATCCATAAAGAACTTCTTTAAAATTACAGAAAAAAATTTATAATGGAATCTGTAGCTTTCACTCTAGTGGGCATTTCATCCCACCCAGAGTTGGTCGCTATATGTGGTCACATGGGATTGAATCCAGCTGAGCTCCAGAGTTTAACCAATCAGGATAATATTCTCTCTGACAAGATCAACAGGTCAGGTAATCCGGGCTTAAGTGGCCGTACACGCACCGCCTTGACCACTGGTAGTGATGGAGGATGGCTCAGTCTAACCTTCAGTCTTCTGCTGGAATTCCGGAGCACAGATCTTTCCTTCCAACAGCTGACACAGTGGCAGCACTTGGCAAACATCACCAGGGCCATCCTCACGATGGAGCTGACCCCAAAGAAGGCAGGTTGAGAATTTCAGAAGGGGGAAAAAATGAGCCCTGGCAGATCCAGTCTGAGTCCAGCTGTTGGGCTTTTCACTTGTGCAAGTCAATAAATCCCTTTTAATATTAATTCAATTTACTCTGAAATTTCTGTTGTTTACAACTGAGTACCTTCTTCCAGATTCACAAACAAGAACAAAAATGAGCAAATGAACAATTCACTAAAGAAATTAAAATGCTCAGAGCTGGGGTGTAGCTCAGCAGCAGAGCTCGTCCCTGCTATGTCCAAGGCCCCTGGTTTGATCTTTATCACCAAAAATAAGTAAATTTTTTTATAATGCCCAATGTCATTAACAATAAAAATCTTTACAAAATTAAACCAAGATATCATTTTGGGGGTTACTGGATTAGCAAAAATTAAATATATGGTTAATATTCAATTCTGATAAGAACAGAATCTAATTTAAAAGGCATTTCAATATACTAACTGAAAAAAGTACAAATTGTTAAGGCTTTCTTGGAGGCAATTTTGTAATTATCAAAGTTTAAACTTAATTTCTGACTCCAGTAATTCATCTTTTTGCTCTCTAACCTGTAAAATATTCAAGATGCTTGTGTTGCTGGCAAAAGGGGCACAAACCTGTAATTCCAGCTCTTCTGGAGGCTTAGGCAGAAAGATTCTGAGTAGACTCTATTGCAAAAACCAAACCAAACTATGTGCATATACAGCCTCTAGGAATATTCAAGTTCACTGTTAATATTTTGAAAAACTGAAGCTATTCTAAGTGTACTTCAACAGGAAATGTTCAAATCATATCACACTCATACCAAGCCATGCTATTCAGCAGTGTGGAAAGAAAAATGATACATAATAATGAGGGTGATTAAAGATTTGTGACTATATGATTTTTTAAAATTTACCACCTTAAAAGACACATTGCCACATCCGTCAAAATATTCCTTCCTGCTTTTTTTGTTCTTATTGTTTTGTATTGTTTTGTTGGATTTTTTAAGATAGGGTTTCCCTACGTAAGTTACGCTGGCCTTGAACTCATTATGTGGTCAAGGCTGGCATAGAATTTGCATTGATTTTCCCGCCTCAGCCCAATGCTGGGATTATAGGCAAGTGCCACCAGACCCAGTTTCTCCCTTGCTTTAAACACACTTATCCTATAATTTTGCCACTTTCTAAAGCAGTTCTAGAAGTCCTCTTGTGTTTATTTTATTGTCTTTTTAAAATTCAAATCTTTATTGGTACATTATATATACACATCATGGTCACATTCAGCATTGAAAATTTGTACCAGTACATGGCACGACTTAATTCTCATTTTTTCCCATTTCCCTACCGACCCTACAACCCCCTACCCCTATATACATAGGCTTTTCCTTTTTTATTACTGTCATATATTTATTATTATTATTATTCTTTTTTTTTTTTAGGTTTTTTGAGACAGGGTCTCGCTTTGTAGTTCAGGTTGACCCTGAGCTCAGCCTCAAACTCACATCACAGCAATCCTCCTGCCTCTGCCTCCCAAGTGCTGGGATTATAGGCCTGAGCCACCACACCCGGCACTGTGCTATGTGGGTGGTACGGATTGCTGCTGAGTGTGAGTCTCCACACCCAGTATGGTATGTGGTTAACCGGGGATCAAACCCAGGTTCTTGTGCTTGCAAGACAGGGGCCGGAACCACTGAGCCCAATCCCCGGCCCTACTGTCACATTTTTCCCTTCGTTACTTACCCCTACACCCCATTTCCTTTTAAATATTTTCTATTTACACATCTGTGACTCATTTATTTCACTTATGAGGATGTCCTAAAGGTACATCCATTTGTTTAATGTTTTGAGACAGGATCATAAAACTGTCGTTCAGGCTGGCCATGAACTCACTATGTACCCCAGGCTGGCCTCCTACTCATGGCGATCCTCTTGCCTCAGCCTCCCAATTGCTGTTCTTCTCTCTAATTGTACTGTCAGGGCTGCCTCAACGTTCTGAATTTATTCAAAGCCTCTACTTTTCATGGTTATTTTAACTTTGGTAAAGAGCTACATGCCACAGGTGCTTGATCCATGAAAAAGGTAGATGAAGACATATTGTAAGTTTTTATAACCTGCTTAACTTAGGCACTCTGCGCAGCATCCACTGTATTTTTGATCACATCTTACAAAGACATTCATGAAAGAAGACTTCCAGAACTGCTTAAGAAATGGCAAGACAGATGAGATTAACAAGAGGGAGTATTTTAAGGGGAATTAATGCCAATGTGCTTTGAACTGTAAGGTTTTTTAATGTTTGTTTTTTGAGACAGGGTCTCACATGTGTAGTTCAGGCTGGCCCTGAGCTCAGCCTCAAACTCACAGCAATCCTCCTGCCTCTGCCTCCCGAGTGCTGGGATTACAGGCGTGAGCCACCACGCCCGGTACTGTGGTATGTGGTACTGGTTGCTGTTGGGCATAAGTCGCCCAGTATTGTTATGTGGTCACCAGGGATCCAACCTGGGGCCCTTGTGCTTGCAAGACAAGCACCAGACCACTGAGCTAAATCCCTGGCCCTGTAATTTTTTATTTATCCACACACACATTATTTGATCAGCCCTTATATACACTAACATGGAAAGATATCCATAACATATAGCAAATGAAAAAGCAAGCTGCAAATCGGCATGGTTGCAAACTCTGATCTCAGCACTCTGGTTGGCTAAGAGGATCTCAAGTCAGAGATCAGCCTGGACAATTTAGCCACTTAGTGAGACCCTGTCTGAAAAATTTTTTAGTGGATGGGAATGTATCTTGCTGCAAAAGCCCTCAGTTCAATCCCCTGAACCACGGGGGGTGGGGCAGTAGAACAAATGCATGGTAAGACTCAATTTGGGTGCAGAAAGAGGCTATGAAACTGTAAGCCAGTATATGGAAAGGAAAAACAGGTACTTATTTTTTGTTGTTTGTTTTGCTGAGCTGGGAATTGAACCCAGGGCCTAGGGCAAACCGTCCACCACTGAGCTACACTGCTAGCCAGCATTACCCAGTTTTTACATTTTTGAAGAATTATAAACAAAAAATACACAACAAGCAACAAAATGGACCCATAAAACATAAACTATTCACTATTCAGCCCTTTACTGAAAACGTCTGCCACTCCTGATATAATGAGTGCTTCACAAAAAATTAGGTGCACAACGGATTAGGTGGCTTGGAACTGTAAACATCGGTAAGGTCAAAAAACTTCTTTGTAATTTATTCAGAAGCCATCCACTTTCTGTTTGAAAGGCTCTCAGTAAGAGGAAGATTCAAGTTAAACTTTAAAACTGAACGCTCTTTCTTTCCAAACTTCTCATGTTCTAGCCTCAATTTCCCTGCCATTTCTTGTTTTCTCTCGTAGAAAAATCTGGTGAACAGCGAATCACGTTTATGTCTAAATCCTGGCTTTGCTGTAGACCACAAAATTTTATCTCCCTAACCTCATCTAGAGGCTCCTGACCTTCATCTAGAAAATATAAATGGGACTAATTTGGGGAATGTGAGAATTAAAATAAGGTGAAGCTGTCGAGGGCAGTGTGGGCTCTCAATGTTGCTTTTCTCTTACCTCCCTTTATTTCTTTTTTTAAACCAGCGATTATTCTAGAACTCGAGCCCATCTTTCGAGCTCACATACAGCTACCAAGTTAACGAGAGCCCTTGATTAGATGTACATCTAAGCTCCAACCCCCTTTCAACCACCTGTGGCCTCGGGTAAAAATCCGATTCATGACTTCATGATTTAGTTTCTGCACCGATATAGTGAAGAGGGTGAACGGCACGATGTTTGCCAGGTTCCTTCTGAATCAGAAAATGTCCCTGATGGCCGGACCATCAGAGTGACTGCAGGATGCCCCAGCTCCACACATTAATACCACCTTAAAAAGCAAAATTCGTGATAAACCCGTGACGCCCTCCTTATTGCAACAGCCACCAAGTGGGCAGTAAAGTAAAGCAGACGAAACAACAAACAAACCAACACCGTTGGCGCTGCAGACACAAGCAGAGTTCGTTAAGTGGCGATATATCAGTTAGACAGGCGACGCTGCTGCCCGGAGCCGGGCTCTAAAGCGAGTCGCGTCCCCGACAGCCCCGGCCGGTCGGTAGCGTCCCGCTCGCGGGGCTCCCTTCCGGGCTTCCTTCGGCTCCAGGGCCTGGTTCCCACGGAGCGGGAGGCGGCCGCGCGCACAGGCGCCGCAGCCGGGAAAGAAGAGGGTCGGCTCCGGAGAAAGCCCAGGCGCGAGGCCGCGCGCGGCGCTCTCACCTCGGCTCGCGTCCCCGCGTCCTCGCGTCCCGGCGCGCTACGGGGCTCCGTGGCGAGCGGCCGGCTCCGGGGCGAGGGGCGGGTCCTGCCCGAAGGACCCGGCCGCCGGGGCGCGACCTCGCGGGCTGCCCGCGGAGCGCCTGCCTGGACGCGGCGCCGACCTGGCGGCAGCCCCGTCCTCCGGCGGGAACACACCCCTTCCGCCCGGCACGGGGAGCGAGACAAGGTCGCGGGGTCGGCGGCAGGTCAGCTCCGGGTCTAGTCAGGCAGTGCGTTGGGCAGTCGGTCCGCAGCGTGCGGAAAGAAAAGTCCTCCGCCGGGCCGCCGCGGCTAGACGCGCTCTCTGCTTTCGTCCTTTCCCGCTCAAGATGGTGGCCTCGCGAGCCTTCGGCAGCCTCAGCCGCGTTAGTGCCTTCAGGATCCTCCGCTCCCGAGGTGAGGCCTGGTTGAAGACGCCCCGGAGCCTCGGGCACAACTCCTGCGGCAACGGGGCGCCCGGAGCGGCCTTCGTCCTTGCTGTCGTCCACCCAGCCAGGGGCCCTGGGAGGGTGTTGCCCGGGGACCCCTCTCCCTGTGTCCTTCCTCACAGCTCGGGGTCCTGCAGCGATCTCGGGCCTCTGACTCCTGACTTTCGGGTCCTTTCCACTTTCTTCACCCTCTCGGCTGATGAGCTTTGCACTTGGGCGCTCACGCCCCTCACTGTGAACACCCCGACCCTGTTAGATGCGGAGGACCGGGACTGTCACAACCTGGCTCTTCAGCACCTCGGTGACAAGAGCAGCCTCGCCAGCTTCTCCGGTGGTATTAACAGTCTGCAGGTCACTACCACTCCCTGCTCTTCCATCATGGTCATTTTTGTATTTAAATAGAAAACTCCGCTCTCGTACTTCCAGTAACGCCGGTGTGAACGGATAGTATGTTGATACGCGAGGTTTCGCAGCTTCATTGTGAAAATACTCAGAGATTTGTACTAAGGAGTGAAGTGTACGTCGTGTAAAACAGCTATTATCTGGTTCCTACCAACTCTCAGTCTTCTTGTATTAGCGATAGTCTTCTGCTAGTAGAGGGTTAAAGAGGGTGGCTGTAGAAAACGTAACATTTTCCTTCCATCCCAAATCTGTAAGGTCAAATGTGACTTTTTAATTATATGTTGTACCAGTTACTTAATCAGAAACCTTCACCTTAGGTTGTAATATGAATTCCTTTTCCTTCCTTCTCCTGAACGAGTCAGGTCATTTTGGGGGGGGGGTTTAAGAGAAATAGCTAGTCTTCCTTTGATGTAAGAGATCACAGTAATTCAATGGTGGGATCTTTTTCTGCTTTATTTCGACAACTGTTTTTAGTTTCCATAGGATGCTTCTGTGTACCAATCGTATAACCACATTACAGGAAATTGAAATACGTAAAGATTAGGGAAGTGGAGTAAGAAAAAGTAATCATGCAATGTCTTATAATTTATATCCTTTCCTTTAGCATTTGGCTTTCTTAACAGTTTATATTTTTCCTTATTTTGTTTATTTGTCATTTAACATTTTTGAAAAATCTTTTTTTTTTTTTTTGAGTCACTCTCGAAATGTTGTTTGAGCTGGCCTTGAACCCTTGGCGATCCTCATGCTTCAGCATCCAGAATGCGGGCATGCATCACTACACCCAGCCGTCAGGTATTCCTGATAGACTGGCTCTAAATGATAGTTAAGTCATACAGCTTAATCACTAATTAGCTATGTGACTTTGGATAAACATCTTAATCTAAGTGGGTTTTTTTTTCTTATCTCTAAAATGGATGATTGAAACTAGAGGTTTTCTTTGCCATGAAGTAGCCTGACAGCAGTTAAGCTTCATTGTGGAGTCCTTCTGATGACCTTGGACAGTTAATTGGTATAAACGTTCTCTCATTTGTAGAGTGCAGAGTATTATCATTTGGTGAGGTCTAAATGAGATATTTTTTTACGTGTAGTTTCTTATAGTTAGTGCTCTGTAAACGTTAGATATTAACTCTTTTTAGTTCCAATCTATAGATCTGAAAAATGTTAAAATTCATATTTACATTTTACTTAGGTAATAAAAGCTAGCAGCTTAATTTAATATATTTTCTGTACAGAAATATATACACACATAAATATATATTTTCCAGTGTGCTTTTACACACTCTATTTATGTATATGTTACATATATATAACATGTATACTGGGGGGGGGTGTTTTGGGGTTTTTTTTGATTTTTTGAGACAGGATCTCGATGTGTAGTTCAGGCTGGCCTTGAACTCATGGTGATTCACCTACCTTAGCCTTCCCAGTGCTAGGATTACAGGCTAGTGCCACCATACCCAGCCATCTCTTTTAATAGTAACTCATGAATTTTGAAAAAAGCTCTAGAAAGTGAATTTAAAGTTTGTTCTACACCTGGATTACCATTTAAACTCTACAAATCAAATTGATCTTTTACCCTGAAAGTCTGTGCCAGAGGAAATGACATTTACTAGGAAGCGATTCTGTCTTTTCTCTTGAAAGTGACTGTAGTTCTTGAAGTTTTAGATTTAAGAGTATTCCTGCTAGACAAATATTGACAGTTCTGAATATAACAAGTGAAAATCGCATCTTGACTGTAGCATTTAATTCCCACTCCTCCTGAATCTTAGTTCCTAATCATAAAGTGGTAAAATAATTTCATAGGAAATGAATTAGAGGCAAATACATTAGTAGTTGATGTAGTATTTTAAAATTCTCACTTCCCGAATCCTGTTCCTTCTCCAAGGGTTGAGTTTTGAAGGAAAAAAAACCCTATTGACTGCTACAGCCAAAGTAATAGTTACAGATTTGAAATTGTCAGCGCAGTCCAGCTCTCTCTACTGCCTATAGTCTTGTATGGTCTTGAGTTACATACGAAATTTTAAAAGTAGGACAAAGGTTTCCCTTTTGCTGGCACAGTAAATTAGGCTAAAGGTCACACAGCTGCTTCCTAGTGTGCTCTGCTGTTAGGCTTTGGGTAAAGCTGGATTCCAGGAGCAAAGTTACCTTGTACTTGGACTTGATGTGGTTGACTGAGATTTAGTGTTTGTGCTTATTGATGTTCTCTTTGCTTTTTGTCTGTTGATTGAGAAGAGGTTTTGTGCATGTGTGTGGGTGTGTTTGCAGCAGCCCAGGCTTTGTAGACAAGAAGAGTTACAGTGGCTTACTCTAGTGATAGCAAACCTTTCAGAGTTCTGGATGATAAACAGCCTGCTGCGGCATACATGCTGCCGGTTCACATAAGCTAATGAACACCAAAGTGTGTGTCACCTATTTGATCTCTAAAACTGCAACTCATATTCTCTCTTTTTTCCTTGACTGAAGCACCATCTTTATTTTTATACTTATGTTTCTTGGGTTTTGTCTCTCTTTCCTACCCCGTCCCTCCTAACCTGCACGCTCAGTCTGCCCCTTCGCTCTCTGATACACCCTCTTCCGGTTAGATTTGCTTATCCTCGGCTTGTCTTCCCACTAGAATTTCTACATGACAAACAAACTTCCTTTTGATGCAAGATCTGTTTCACCTCTTCATTTTTCTCCACTAAGTAGAAACTGATTCTTCCCAGATGTCACAGCTCCCTGCTGCCCAAAAAGACAAGAATTTTTTATGTCAGTGGTGGGAGTTACCCCAAGCGCCTAGGAAGGTGTATGACACCTGTTGAGTCACAGCAATTGGCAAAGCACAGTAAATAATCCAGATCAAAATGCAGGCAGTGAAAGCAAAGACTGTTGTAGGTGGAATCTGAAGGTGAGGTTTTGTGGAACAGCTAGAGCCAGGATGCATGTACAAAGAAGAGAGAGTGACAGATACACATGGTGCAGATTTTAAATGATGGAGAAGCAGTGGCAGAGTGCATCATTTGTAAAGTAGGGATGGGAGGTGCCAGGAACTGAGATGATGCCAGGCTTCTGGCTTAAAACACGAAAATTCACAGTCATGTAGCTAGCAAATAAACCTGGTGGTTGAACCCAACTCCGTGTTTTCCCCTCTCCCCTAATCCACTTAAATAATCTACGATACTCTCCCTTATTAAGGTCAATTGCCCAGTGCCCTTGATTCCACTTTCAGCTTTAACCCCTCATTGTCACACAGCCTGACAGACTCACAGGTTCACAGGCTCATCTTCTGGAGGCCATTCTTCTACCTACTTCGTTTGGTATCTGTATAAACACGCGACCTGATTTTTACAAGGAAAATGAAAAGGATACAGTGGCAGTCATAGTCATGGCCCGGAATACATTGTTCTCATGGCGGGGAGGATTGTTGATTCCACCTTTGATGTTTCTAGCAGGCACCACAGAAATTCTGGTTTGCAACATAATTAATTTTGAATTACTCTTTCCTTACAGGTTATATTTGCCGCAACTTTACAGGGTCTTCTGCTTTGCTGAGTAAGTTTAATTTCTTGCTGACACTTACAGTGCGTTTTATATTTATTTTGTAATAAACATGTTGACAGATAAATTACCCTTCTCTTTTAGCCAGAACCCACGTTAACTATGGAGTCAAAGGGGATGTGGCTGTTGTTCGACTTAACACACCCAATTCAAAGGTACCTAATTTAACTACACTTATTAATCCTTTTCTGAATAGGAAAGAAATCCATCAACTTGGCAGTAACATCATGTGAACTTATATTTTATTAGTGAAATTAGTTAAAATTTGACACATAGCCTAATGAAGGCATGGTGGGGGGTGGCGACTGGGAACCAAACTCAGGACCTCACACTTGCCAGGCTGGGATTTGCAACACTGAGCTCCATCCCCAGCCTGAGGACTTTTTCTGGGCCAGCGGTCATTAGTGTAATCCATTTACTATAGAGGTCAGATCAGTAGTTAAGGGCTAATAAGACTAGCTTTCTTTTACAGTTTAGAATGAGGAGGTGATATATTAAATGACCAAAGTACAGTGCTTAGTTTATAAAAAATTAAAACTTGCCTGCCCATCTTAAATATGAAGTTGTTGAATCTACTTTCTTCACTACCTATGTCCCTAACCCATTATTCATAGTAATGTGGCTGGGTTAAATGTGGATTTTTGGCTTTTAAGCTTTCTGAGGGATCTGAGTGACTCTCTGTAATTCAAATCAAATATTGGAAATCAAATTCTGTTCAGAGTACGACTTTGTATTTTTGTGTTGGGGGGGTTTATTTAAGAGAGGGTCTCCCTTGTAGTTCAGGCTGGCCCTGAGCTCCCAATGTAGCCCAGGTAAGCCTCGAACTCACAGCAATCCTCCCGCCTCTGCTTCCCAAGTGCTGGGATTACAGGCAAGAGCCACTATGCCCGGCATTGTGGTTTGTGATACTGATTGCTGGTGAGTGTGAGTCACCACACCAGGGATCAGACTTGGGTCCTGGCGCTTGCCAGGCAGGTGCTGCAACCACTGAGCTAAATCCTTGGCCCCAGAACTTTGTTTCTGGTAACTTCAGCAAATTATGTAGTGTTACCCCAGGTATTTTTGTTTTTGTTTTTAACCAAGAAGAACTTTAGTGCAAGAGCCTCTCTTTTTTCCTCATCTCAAATTGTTGTAAAGATTTCTTTAAAAATCTTGTAATTAGAGGCCTAGATAAAATAGAAGGACCTAGAATGAAACAGTTGACAATTACCACACATTAAAAACAGAGTAAGGAGCGGGAGATGCAGCTCAATGGTGCCACCTCCTGCCTGGCAAGTGCAAGGTCCTGAATTTGATCTTTGGTTCTGAAAAAAACAAAACAGTAACAGATCACCACTGACTAGAGTGATTCAAGTTTAAAGGTATTTTTCAGAATTTTCTCAGTTGAATAATTTTCCTAAACACAAAAATAATACATGTTACTGGAACAAAAATTTAAAACAAAAATTAAGAAGAAAATAAACATTCATAATTGAAACTCAAAGCTATTTGAACAGAAAATACTGAATTTGAGGGAGTTTTTTGTCTTTGGTTTTTTTCTGCTTCTCTTATGTCTGCTGGGTAAATGCTATTTCCCATAGTTGAAGTAGCATTTAATTTTGAATGAGTACATTTGATAATGAAAATCTTAGATATTTCTGCTTCCCTTTGACAGGTAAATATACTGAATGCAGAAATACAGTCAGAGTTCATGGAAGTAATGAATGAAATTTGGGCTAATGATCAGATCCGCAGTGCCGTCCTTATCTCGTCAAAGCCAGGCTGCTTCGTGGCAGGTGCTGATATCAAGTAAGTCAGGACACTTGAAGTCACCTTTATCTTGATTAGCCCTAAAAATTCTCTGAAGGTTTTAAGTGATTTTCATGACTATATAAAAAAAGAGAGGATGGTTACATGAGTAATGCCTCTTTTTGCCTATCAGACCAGCAAACATTTAAAAGTTTTGAAAATATATGGTAATAAGTATTTAGAGAAACAAGAGAGCTAATGTACTACTTACTAGTGGCACTGCCAGTTGATGTAGCCACTTTGAAGAACAGTCTGGCAGCATATAGTCAAGTTGTGATCCAGTGACACGTCCTCTTCCAGCTGCATATGTGAGGAAATCTCACCCTTTTGTATCAGGACCAGCACACAAGGGTATTTGATCATGTATAATTTAAAATAATGAAGAATTTGGAACAAGTTAAATATATGTCACTACAGAAATATTTGCGATACTACAAAATAGTTAAAAGGAATTAATTAGATTGACAGCATGTTAAAGGGTATTTCTTATTTTCTTTAGGGTTGTTTTTTTGGGGGTTTGTTTATTTTTCAGTGCCAAAGACTGAACCCAGGTCCTTTGCTCTGAGCAGCATACCCTAACATTTCTTACTTTTTATTGTGAGATAGAGTCTCCCCAGGTTTCCAAGATACCTACACTGGTCTCAATCTTGTGATCCTCCTGCCCCATCCTCCCAGGATACTGGGATTACAGGTGTATGTCACCACACTTGGTTTATAATACTAAATTTTCCAAAAGCAAGTTGTAGAATATTTCACATAGTATATAGTTTATGTAAATGTCCTTAAACCATACCTAAAATAATTCTTTGTATTATTTCTGGATGCAAGTTTAGAGTTGGTCTGATAAACTGCAAATCCAAAAGGATTGTTTCGGGGAAAATGAAGTAGGTGGTAGGTAGGTCTTACGTTTATCAAACAAAACTTTATAGAAGCACCCAATATTTTCTTTCCCTTTTAAAAATACAAAATGGATGATTAAATAATTTATAATTTTTTAAGTGTGTGCTTAAGGGAAATGTTTACAGTGTTACTTTAATGGTTATATTAAGAGTTGTTAAGGCCGGGGATTTAGCTCAGTGGTTCCAGCGCCTGTCTTGCAAGCGCAAGGACCTGGGTTCAATCCCTGGAAACCACATACCATACTGGGTGTGGAGACATGCCCAGCAGCAACCAGTACCATATACCACAGTGCCCGGCGTGGTGGGTCACGCCTGTAATCCCAGCACTCGGGAGGCAGAGGCAGGAGGATTGGTGTGATATGAGCTGGAGGCTGAGCTCAGGGCCAGCCTGAACCACAAAGCGAGACCCTGTTTCAAAAAACCTAAAAAAAAAAAAAAGAGTTGTTCACTCTGTCAAAGTATGCATATTTATTATATTATTGTTTGTATTTTAAACAATGGTAGCCAGGATTGTAGGGTAGTAATTTGAATGTGAGGTTATTTGTGTATTTTTAAACTATGCTTCACAATGTGAAGCATACCATTTTCTTGTGTATGTACAGTAGTTATAGTAGTTGTACTTACACATGTTCTGTTTAATGTTTATTTTTCATTAAAAATTAGGAGGCTGGGGATTTAGCTGGGGATTTACAAGAGTATGGGCCCAGGGTTCGATCCCTGGAAACCACATTCAGCAATGCTGGGCATGGACACTCATGCCCACCAGCAATCGGAACCACATACCAAAATGCCTGGCGTGGTGGTTCACACCTATAATCCCATCACTCGGGAGGCAGAGGCAGGAGGATTGCTGAGTTTGAAGCTGAGCTCAGGGCCAGCCTGAACTATAAAGCGAAACCTTGATTCAAAAAAAAAAAAAATTAGGGTCAGTGATGTAGTTCGTTGGTATCACACCTGCCTGGCAAGCACAAGGTCCTGAGTTCAGTTCCTGGTATGGAAGGAGGGAGAAAAAGCAAAATTATTTGTAACTCAGTTACTTCTAGCTCAATTATTATACCTGGCTGTCACTACTTGTAGTCATAAGAAAATACATAGCTCCTCTGAGACCAGCTGAGCAGCTCCAAGGGTAAAAAAAAACACAGAAAAATAATAGTTATCCTCTATCTAAGGACAAAATCCTCATCTTAAATGTGTTTGGAAACGAAGTAGCAGATGAAACAGAATATGGAATATAATTTTATTGTCCTAGACAATAAAAGAGCCCAGACCTCTGATTTTTTTAATCATCAAGGACTCTAATGAAAGATTTTAGTTCTTTAGACAACTTGGGAGCTCTTTCTTTCATTTTTTTTGGCTCTCATTTTGATTGGTGTCTAATCTGATAATAAAAAATACTTAGCAAATAACATTCTTATCCACAGAGCCTTGTAATCAAATGACTTATTATAGAAGCAAAAAGAAATTATACAACATATCTCTTCATTTCATATTTGAAGACTCAATGTTAAACAGATATACAGTGGGATAAGTATATAGTGGATGCAGTATTGAATGATGTAGACAATGCTTTCATCTTTCCCCTTCTCTCTTCTTCACTTTTGTGGCTATTCCAGCATGTTAGCATCCTGTAAAACCTCTCAAGAAGCAACCAGAGTATCACAGGAAGGACAGAAAATATTTGAAAAACTTGAAAAGTCCCCAAAGCCTATCGTTGCTGCCATCAGTGGATCCTGCCTGGGCGGAGGACTTGAGGTACCAAGTGTTCTGCCCAGCTCTCGGGTGGGATTTGCCAGCCACAGACCCACAGGTCTCTGTTGTGCACAGAAACATTTTAGGATGAGAATCCGATTTGTTATCAAACTTCTGAGTAGGTTTTAATGCTTAGCCTGTGTGACAGAACAAGTGACACAAAACTCATCCCCCAAGGTGAGATGGTTTCATTTATAATGGGGGAGATTTGAACTGGATCCCTTTGACCCAGTTCTAAAACCCTGGTTCAGGATTCCAGTGCAGAGATTGAGAGGTGGGATCCATTTTCATGTTACATCTGGTTGAGTCTTGCAAAGGATAGTATAGTATGTGTTTCACTTTCTTGTGAGTAGTAAAGATATAAATAGTAGATTGGAGAGAAGAGATTCTTCCTAGACTAGAACATGTAAAAAAGGAGAAGAAAGAAATTAATGTTTATTTAATTTGAATCTCATGCTAAGCTCTACTCTGAACACTTACGTATGTTAAGGAAGCCCAGACCTTAAAGGTGGACATAATTTGATTAACCAGTAAACAGTTGAAAAACATACATATGTAGTACAGTGTGAGCAAGCCAGAGAGAAGCAGCGCCCATTGGGAAGCAGTAAAGTAGACTTCCTTGATTGGAGAGCAAACTCTCTGTAGGGCTCAGAATTTCTTTACTCAAGTCCATGTAAGATTATGTGCTCATTGATCTACTGAGAGAGTCCATGGCCTTCGGCAGATCTTTAAAGGAGATGTGCAACCCAGAAAGTTGAGTAAAGTAGAGGAGGAAAGTTTTTAGAAAGGGTAAAAGGT